>JALPQI010005236.1:0-63292 GCA_025490895.1 Thaumatotibia leucotreta | reverse complement strand
GTTTAATGTAGTTTTTGCGTACCTTTACCTACTCGTAGTTTTAATCTCCTTTTAGTTAACACCAACACTGGTTGTATTTTTTACGTTAATATTAAAACACAAATAGATCTAGTCCCACGGTAAGCTCAAATAAGACTTGTAAATTACCAACATAATTGATAGGTTCAACAAATATGAGATTTGAATTCTCTCTTCGGTGGTGTTTTTATTTATCTCCACTCGTTTCGAACTTCATAGTTTTTGCACTTACAAGTATATCGTACCTAACATATAATACTATTTCTTGTCTGGCTAACTAATCTAATAAATATGTGAGAAAACATCAATAAATAAGTAACTAATTATTATGCGACTATTGTATATTACACAAATCGACCTTATCCTAAAAGCTCATTAGTAAACAGCGACCATATTATTTTATTATATAATATGGACGTCTAACGCCAGCTCAAAAATGCCCCCAAGAACAATTTTATTGTTCAATTGTGCCAAGATGGCCAGAACCAAGACATTTTAAACAAACAGTTGACAGTTCGAGCGTTTTGCTAGTTATGCACGTCGATAGATGCGTAATACGTCCACATTTATTGTTAGATTTGCGGATAAGTTCGAACATTAGTATTTTAGTTTTTTTGTAAAAAGAAATGCTGATATTTTGTATTTTGTGCTACTATTACGTATGTTGATTTATTGTTCTGGTGAAAAAGTAACCGTTTATATCGTCGCTTGATACAAGCCTTAATTGAGCTTACCGTGGGACTAGGTCGATTTGTATAATATGTCCTAACGTATTTTTATTAATATTATTGTCAAGGAACAAATATTTATGATGTACATATATCTACACGGTGTAACACGAGGAACTTATAACATTAACAGCGTATACCTAAGGGCGTGATGAACAAAAAATGATACCTACATGAACGCAGTTCGAAATAGGTATGACTTTTTTTCGTGCGTTTCAATACTCGAGAAATTGGGCATAACCTATTTGAAATCCTATAAACGCATATTACAAATAAATATATAAAATTATACGTAACCAATAATAAAACTCGGATATTACCAGAGTCATGATCATCACTCTGATAACAGAAATTACTTTCAGATGGCAACGGCACCTCCAACTCCAATAGAGCTATCTGGCAACTTGGGCGAGCGACATCGCTATCTGAACTCCTTGGTACTTGATGCTTATCTAAAAGGCACACATCTTCAATCCAACACCGACCATCCTGATGATCCCCCTATAGAACAGTTATTTAAAATTGATCTTGCTGCAAAACAACGAAATGTGGACTATATTATTCACACACTCAAGCATGACGATATGCTGTACGTTAGCAGGGCATTGAATAAGAGTTTGTGGCTCTTTGAACAAGAATATTGTCACATTATCAGTCCCAGTTTCCTGGAACATGAACTCTTCAGACACATGAGATTGCAAGCTGCGCATAAGATGAAACACTGGATCCAGAAACACTTGCGAGACCCGATAAGGTGTAGTGAATTTTACTTGTTCTACAAAGACAAAGACTTCGATACAGCTGCTAAATTTCTTGGGCGCTGTTCTGAAGAATATATTCTAAATGAAATTAATAAGATTTTAGACAGAATTACGCCAAAGTGTTTGAAATTGCTTAGTGAAAACGCTCCGAGAGCCACACAAATTTATTTCGAAAATTTAAAACGAAACGAAAGCCTTCTGAAATATTATTTAGAGAACGACTTGAAGTTTTTCGGAAATGTAAAGTTTCTCTTGAAGAGCGATCCAAATGTATTTTTCTACGTTGTTGAGAATTTTTTCATTTTCGAAAAATATTCTACATTTAGCGCTGAAATAACAAAGCGCATAATGAAATATCATAAAGACAGATTTGTGTCGAAACCAGAACTATACGCGGCTTGGTTCCTGAATATGGCAGCGATGACAAAGTATCTTAGTTCGGAGGAAATCAAAGAGCTCGTAACAAAGTTAGCAAAATCAGAGTTTCTCAGCGCTTGGTTCTCATACAAACGCGTTGAACCTTTAGTAAAAAGGCTTAATATTGAAGAAAGAACTGCATTGAAGCAGTTAGTCTTCGTCAACAAAGCATTTGGACCCACAGTCAAAGAATGGCCTTATCTGATACCAGATCCTCCGAAACTAAAAGTTTCTCAGACAGGAATATTTATTGATCGAAAGTTAGAACCTCCTGTACGGCCACAAATGAGGTTATGTTGTGGTCGAGGATATGGTGGCCATTTTGATAAAACGCTTGATAACCTGTTTGACAAGTACAGATTTAAAAGCTTTCAGCAAACATTAATAGAGATTCGTAAGCAGTTACGAGCTCAACGTATACCACACTTCCGTCAGCTTATGTTTCTAGTTCTTGTAAGCAAGACCGGCGGGCGTACTGAATATTTAAGCACTCTGTTAGATCTTTTGTTACATTATAAAAACGAGCCGGTGCATGTACGCGCTGCCATCGGAAGAAGCTTAGTAAAACGAGCGTTTGTGTGGCGTTTACCACCTGAACAGTGGGCTAAACTTTTACAATGGGGACACGGACTGGGTTTTAATGGTGTTTCTATTGAATCTGCCCCAGCGCCAATTAATGCAAATCGTGTCCAAAGGGGCCACCACCCCGTGCCCGAAAAGCCTGCTGAAGAAAATTGCAATGAAGGGTTGCATGCCGTAATTATACGAGACCTGCTTTCTAACTCCAGACCAAATGAAACAACATGGAGCGCATTTTTGAATACGTTTTCTCCTCTCGTCGAGTATTCACTTTCTTCTGAAGAACGTGATTGTGTTCGCACTCGTTTGCCGACGTGGCTTCTCACTGACGCCCAATCCCAACCTAACGTAGCCGTGAACCGACTGAATCTTTTGCTGGATACACTTTCAGCTTACCATATTCGGTTTGATGAATTCCCTGGAACAATGGACGCGATTATGGCTACTACTAAACGTGATCTTAAATCAGCTATAAACCTGGTAAATCGTATGTATAAAGCTAGAGTAGGGAGAAAAATGCTAATAAAAGAATACTTTGAAATGATACAGACTGATGCTTCATATGTAAATGTTTTGAAGCATGATATCTCCTTTCTCACAGATACAGATAGATTTGAAAAACTGTTTGATACAAAAGAACTGAAACATGAAAGGTTCTTGAGGAAGTTAGCAGTTTATTTCGCAGAAAAAAATGGGTTGCGTGAACAATATTGTGCCTTGTTAGAGCTCCGAGCGGCTACTAGGCCAAACAAAATTTTGGCTAGACCCTTAGCGTTGCTCACGGGCTCGAAATTTCTACAATTGTTAAATGATTTTAATATTGCACTTCCCAAGACACCTCAACGACAACTAGCTGCCGCTTTAAAATCGAATGCACACGTCGTTAGACCTTCTATTGAATTAGAATTTTCCGAATGGCGTCAATTGGGAGTCAAAGCTGTAGCCAATCGGGTATTGACATGTCGACCGAAGGAAGTAGAGGCATATCTTCCAGAAACACTTACCTGGAGCCGGTCGTTACGAGTAGCTTTGGTGCTGGCGAAATGGGCAAATAAAGAATATGAAGCGTACGAATGTTTCTTTTCTAAACGACCAGGCGCAGCGTTCAAAGCTGCATTGAAGTATTTCAGGCGTGCGGGTGATAATCTGGACCCACGTATTTGGCACACAGTAAAACCTCATATTGCGAAGTTTGACCAAGGCAGTTGTCACTACTCGCTTGCTGATGTAAAACACATACCATCAGTAATTAAGTGTGAATATTGTGTCCTTGCATATAAAGCATATAAGTCGTTTTCCAAAAAAACAGCAATTTCTATTCTGTACCATATAGCTAACTTACTGCCCGAGGCAGAAGATCAGTTTATTATTGAAGAAGTTGAAAGCTATTTGCGTGATGATTGCACTAAAAAGATGTTTATAAGAAGATCATTTGACGATCGTTGCTGCTCCTTAGTATATGCCAACATCATAGGCAAATTTTTGTTGCTCAGTACGTCTAAAGAACAATTTGAAGAAAGGTTTCGTAAGATCGGAATGCCTTTCTTTAACCGCATTGAATATTTGTGGGCGACTGCTGAAAACAGCACGAACAGCGATGAATTTATCTTTGATGTAAAATATGACTTATTGGACTCATTGTTGTCGTCGTTGCATTACAATAAAGTATATTTTGATGGCAAATACCCATCGTGCATAGCCATGTTTGAAAAGATAACTGAGTGGATGCACAGTTTCTTGCCATTAGTAAAGTGGTTTGGATGTTACGTGGATGTTCATATAATGACGATTTATGGGAAAACCGTCAGATACTGTATCGAGCATAGTCCTCAGATATTTTCAAACGAATATAGAAAACAACAGGAAGGTATTAACATGCTTGGAAATATGTTCGGAAAATTTATCGCTAATGAAGTAAAAGACTTAACGCATAATTATGGTCCCTATGTTATAAGGTTTTATGAAGAGAAACTTGTGAAGTTCATCCTTCGTAGATTAGGTACTACAGGACTACATTTAGAGAATGATAAAAGTATGATAAATTTTACAAAAGCAATGTTAAAAATAATGCTTTCTGCTGAAGAAACGGTTCTTGTTCGTGTAATGGCTACTCGTGTTTACAAACGATTGGATCGAACGATTGATGATGACGATATAAATTACATTATAAAGTCATTTATGGAAAGCAAATGTTATGAACTACGTTTCTGTTCTAGGTTTAAGAATTGCAATATGTTTTTTTCGTACTAGTAAAATATATAAAAAAATGTAGTACCTAGTTACCTTCATAACAAATGGCAAAAACATTGTAGAAAATTGCTCATATTATCTCAAAATTTAACTTTAAGCGATTTTAGATGTCAGTTAATACATTGAGTACACATCCGCATCCATTCAGATTAGTTTCATTCGCTCTAACAATTTCAGTGTTATTCGTTAGACTTTTATTATTTTTTAATTAAATAGAAATCATTGAGCACCCGATATTTTGGCATTGAGTTACTGCATGAAGATGTAAATTGGATGTAAACAAATGACTATGTTTGCTTAAAAATTTATATAATAGGTAATATAATGTAGCGTTCTTTTTTTTACCTTTGATGCAACAATAATAAAAGCATATTGTCGCTATCTCGAAGCTATTGTTTTGCAGAGCTCAATCAGCTGGTTAATAATATAATACTTACGTCATTTTATTTTATTACTGTTTTTTATTTGTGCTTAGTGACATAAGTTGACATAGTGACATAGTTGTGACTTGTGACATAATCTATAATGTATGTATGCGTTAGTAATGTTTAAAATTGGTTTTCTTAATGATTTAGATTTGAAAATAGAAATAATGATAGCTTGTAATTATTATTTATTAGGCACTGGTTTCACCGCGAGCTACTAAGCTATGAACTATCGGCTATAAACACGAACAAAAGATACGCACTGATGCAGCGATACTCGCCCGGCGGTGATAGCTGGGTCGCGTTTTATAAAGTTACAATTTACAATTTCGCTGTATGCCTCTCTTTCTAGCCAATATGTGCGTGCGTTAGAGAGGCAAACAGCGAAATTGTAAATTGTAACTTTATAAAACGCGACCCTGATAGCTGGGCGAGTATCGCCGTGTCTATTTTATTTACACGGGAGTGCGTATCTATTGTTCGTGTTTATAGCCGATAGTTCATAGCTTAGTAGCTTGCGGTGAGACCAGTGCCTTAGCATGTAAGGTTTATCTGTAAGTGCTGATTTACTCTGAAATATACATTATGTACTTTCAATAAATAAATAAATAAACAAACTACATTTCAGTTTTTTTTTGTAAGTCTGTGTCAGTCGCCCAAATATTTGAGTCCAAAATGAGCATTTTCCCAGCACTGACAACTGGGGCCTATTTCTCGTACCTTATTAGACTAGTAATATTAGTCCATGGGCTAATATTTATTACAAGTTTACAAATTTGCGTTTCTCGAATCCACTCTAATGAAATATTAGTTATTAGTTACCAACTAATACATATTAGCTAATATTATTAGACCTAATATGGTTTTGGTTTCTCGAAAACAAATAAAAATAACTACACTTGTAAAATACACTCATAAAGCTATTAGTCGAGAAGCTTGGTAAAAAATATTAGTCCAAGCTATTAGCGTGTTACTTATCACAGTGAACTAAAGAAAATTATAAAATGTGGACGAATTAGGATGAGAAATAATTAAAATTGTTAATTTTTGCGTTTATCTAGTTAGGTTAACGTGTCCGAAAATCTTCCAAATAAAATATCTCTGGCTTCCAATATATTTAGTATCACCTCAAACAAAACCATCAACTTCATATCCATGGTCTTAATAAATTTAAATTTTATTGAACGCATTATCACAATAGACGTATTGTGATCTTGATCGTTTTTCTTTGGTATATGACATCTAATATTTATAATTTAAAATTTATTTTAACTAAACAAGCAATTTGCTTTTTACCGCCAAAGATTTTTTTTTAAATATGTAATAATGCATGGGTATTATGGGTAATACTCTATTCAGCCAAGCAGGGTCCCGTTTTATAAAGTTACAAGATACAGGTTACAAGTGTACAGGTTACAGGAACCTGTAATGCACTATGAACTACAGGGTCGCGTTTTATAAAGTTACAATTTACAATTTCGCTGTTTGCCTCTCTTTCTAGCCAATATGCGCGTGCGTTAGAGAGGCAAACAGCGAAATTGTAAATTGTAACTTTATAAAACGCGACCCAGGTGTTTTATAAATACACACAAAAAGTTACAACTGTAATGAACCATGGTAAATCTCGATTACAAGTAACATCTACAGGCGTGACGGACATCACTAATTAAAAATAAAAACTGACATAAATAATCGTATTCACAGATTATATATGTTTATTTTGATGGAAAATCAGCCCTTCTACCGCGAAATTAAAAATTTGTAAATTTTGAAGATTTTTCGCCGTAACTCCAACGAAGGCTTCATTAAAGTGACAGAGACAAATCCTCGAAATTAGCGAAAATAAAACGATGAGAGAGATGTTCTAAATTTGTGTGGAGTTCATTTGCTCTTTGAAGTCGTACGGTGTCCGACTCCGAAAGTCCAAATTTATTAGGAGCTGAAACAGTCTCGGTCAACGCTATCGGGGTACAGACAAGGGAATAAATATAATAATGTATACAACTTTAGACCTTATGCTCCAGACATAAGTAAAAAATTGTAGTCATAATCAGCGGCCCTACCGCAAACTCGGAAATCCGCAAATTTCGATTATTTTTCTCTTTCACTCTAATATCGCCTTGTTACGAGGGGCCGCACATAGTGTGCCACTAAGAGGGATAGACATAGTCACTTACTACTAAGAAGATACTTCTGTGTGTGGCACTTAGTGACGTATTCAACGCATTTGTCTGGCACTTACATTTAGCATCTAATGCACACACACACAAAAAATAGTGGCACAGTGATAAGGACGGACGATTATCGTTCCTTTTCACTTCCACTAGTAAAAAGTTTCATAAGACCATCCCTTTCGTTCTTGCTATTATTATAACGTTGTCAAATCCATATTAATCCTACATTCATGCCTTGTTAGAAGTGACAAAGACAAATCGTCGTTTGCGGTTTTCGGAGTTCGTGGTAGTTGGCCAAAACTATGAAGAATCTCTCAGAAAGCGAATAATTTCAACAGTATTATGAGCAAACGTCTGTAGCACACGAAATAACTGGGAAAATTGCACTTGTAGTTGCGGTTACAGGCCTCAAGACGTACGTCAGTTTTTGTTACAAGTCTACCACACCTACACTTGTTATTTACAATATTTTTATAAAACACTTGTTCGATTACGAGTTTAAAACTATTAAACTCCTGTATTTTTGTCTATGGCTGAGCTACAGGCACTTGTACCTGTAACTTGTAAAATTGTAACATAGTACTTTTATAAAACGCAAATGAGGGTTTTCGATAATTTTTCTGCCACCAGGGCGGCGCTTCGTACGCACCTGGTCTCGACAGCTGTCAGGTTCATACTATTCATGGGCACCTGGGCCTAAAATATTGAAATTCTATTTTATTTGGAAGAGAATTGATTTTGTAATGGATTACGACTAATACATGGTCGTCGAACTGAAGATTGAACTCTAAAACAGGCGCTCAAAGTCACTGGTATTCAAAATAATTACTATAACTTTGTTAATTTCATGAGAATTGACTTGGAACTATTTTATTCATTTATTTTAGGTAACAATATGACTAAAGTAATGGTTTTCAGAATAAATAAACCTATAAATATGTTGAAAATTAAATGCGCGTATTTATTTTGACAGTTCGTTATACGGTCGCCTCAGTGCTGCCATCTCACCTCCCCATAGCGGCAGAAAAAGTATCAAAAACCCTCATTGTAAAAAACGGGGCAAGTGTTGCCAGTAAACGCCTGTAAAATTGTAACTTGTAACTTTATAAAACGGGACCCTGGACTAATATTTTTTATTAGTTTACCAATATTAGTTACCAGTCTAATAATTATTTTCGAGAAACAGAAAATATTAGGACTTGTAAAATTTTCACTAGTAACTAATAATAATAACTAATATACTTGTAAACTAATAGTTACGAGAAATAGGCCCCTGCTTAATCTTGTTCATCCTCGAATGTATTAAATTTCAAATAGTTATTAGACGTGATAATTTGACTTGTTCCAGACATGTAGGTACATGTATCTGTACCTGACATTTTCGTAAATGTTAGAATTATAACTAACGTGAGACTCAAAAATATTGAAATATCGACATGTTCTTGAGTATGCGTCGGGCTTTGGCCGAGGGTGCTCCGGACGATGACCCTCTTAATGGGTCGAAACATGTCGAGCAATCATCGACTTAAATACGAGACCCGGTTCGATAATATTTTAATATTTTTGTAAATCATTTAAAATCTAAAACATCGTAAATTTCGTTCGTTTTGATTTGACTGTCATTCAAATGAAGCCGTAATATATATTTATATATATATACATATATATATATATATATATATATATTTTTTTTATATTTTTTTTTTTGGACATCTTTACACAAATCGACCTAATCCCACGGTAAGCTCAATCAAGGCTTGTGATGTGGGTACCAGGCGACGATATATATAATAGATAGATACATATAGATACTTAAATACATAGACAGCCATGACCAAGGAACAAATATTTGTGATAAATAAATACACAAATAAATGCCCTCGCCGGGATTCGAACCCGGAACCTCCAGCTTCGTAGGCAGGGTCACTACCAACTAGGCTACGGAGGCTGACTATATAGTAGGACTATATAATAGGAGTGTCCGAGACAGTAGAGGCCCTACCGCGAATCACAAACGAGATGTTGTGTCTCTTGCACTCGTGAATTCGTACGTAAGTATGACAGTGAGGCAACCTTTCGTTCGTGGTTATAGAAATTCGTAAATTTAGAGGATTATTCTGTGTACCACTAACGAAGGCGTCATTAGAGTGAGCGAGGCAAATCCTCGAAAATTGCGGATTACGAAGTTCGCGGTAGTGCCGCAGATGGTCGAAATTTACAAATTTCGATTTACGCCTTTATTCCTATTCTGTCACAAGACTCAAGGTCAAGTGAGTCAGGCGGCGAGAGCTCAAATATTTATTATTATCAGTTTAGTTTTATAGGTTAGACCTAGTGTTCATGTAATGTCCGGACTCCGGAGTTATTCAATGATTAATATTTGTATCACATATACGTTAAAATAATACCTTATTTAGTTTCACCAATCGCAGTCCATATTATAAAACTATTTTATCTACGAAGACTACAACCGATTTGCTTTGAAACAGTAGGTAAGTACTTATAGTTTTATTTAAGATTTAAACTTGAGTACCTAACAACTAAGTATCGTAAGGTTCGTGTTATACTAGGTCACAGTCAAGTCATCGTGCCATTGTTTAATAGGTATATTATGTCTATTTCTAGCCAGCTGTTTCGATAGACTACCTAAGAGGTTGAGATACCTATATCTAGGTATAGGTAGGTTACACTGGCTAGCAATAACAAACAGCCAAAATGTCCCGCCGGTGACGTCATGTTTTTATCGCGCATTCATCCGACGCATTTCGTTGAATAGGTACCTATTTTGTTTTCCGTGCTCTTGTTTGGTTACCGATTTCATTTAAATAGGTATATTCTTGTAAAATAACGAGTTCTAGTATTTAAAGTGAATTTTCTTTGGACTTTGTTTACACTGAACTAATGAAATTAAACGACGGACTTGCGTTAAGGTAAGTTCAATAATATTATAGTTAAAAATTCGCTGTCGGCCGTGAAGGTGTTCATTTCCTGTAATAGTACATTACTATAGAGGACGGGAAACGAAGGGTTACAGGCCAAGTAGATATATCTGGCCGAAGGAACTGAGGCCAGATAGAAATACGCGGCCTGTAACCCTGTTTCTCGCCGAGATTTGTATAGTGCTTTTCTCAAACTTGCCATGAAATAAAACTAACTGATTTCGCCGAACCATACTATTTGATTTGTAAATAAACCAATAGTACAGTATCGTACAACATTAAAAAAAAAACATTCGCGCCTAACTTTTTTTTAAATCTGTTTGAGGTATCCTTTTACCTGGTGGTATAGACATTAGTTTTTAGGTTATTTTTTTTTCTGTGGCTGAATGTCAAGACATAGTGTCACAATTTGACGTTTCAAAACAAAAGACAGTTTGTTTGCAGTCCTAGGTGTGAAATATATACATGAAATCTCTTTATTTATTTATTTAAGCTTTATTGCACAAAATACAAAAAAAATGTACAAATGGCGGACTTAATGCCTAATGGCATTCTCTACCAGTCAACCATAAGGCCAAACAGAAAACGAACATATCATCTTAGCATATGCCACCGGATACATAGTATTTCCGGGTTTAATTTAAAGTAAGTAACATCAACATTCCGTAGCAAGTTTGAGAAAATGTAAGTAATTTGAATTTCCTATAGGTACCGTCCGTCAGTAGAATTAAAAAAAAGGAAAATAATAGTACATTACTACCGAGGCCGGGAAGTGACGGGTTGCCGGCCGAATATATGTAGACGGCCGAGCGAAGCGAGGCCGGATAGTATTCGGACGGCAACCCGTCACTTCATGGCCGAGGTATGTATAATGCTTTTCTCAAACATGCAATGAAATGAAACAAAGAAATGTATCTTCTTTCTAAGAAATTATAAGTCAACTACATAACTAAGTCTTTGAAACACAACAAAAGTCAAATATGACACCGACACCTCATTTTTTTTTAAGATTGACCAGTTTGAAAGTTGCAAATTTTTAATTTGAAAAAGCGGTATTAGACGACGCGGTCGGTTGGGTCCAATTAATCGCATGCAGTGATCGGGGCCGACGGATCGCGCCGTATAATACTGCTTTTTAAATATTATTTTGAGTAGTTATTGTATATTTATCTTAAATTATATAATTTAAATACCTAATTATAACTGCAAAAATTTGCCAATCATTTTTTTTAATACTAATATTACTTACAGATAATTATTGGCTAAAAGCCAAGATGCCAGGTCACAACCCTAAGGTAAAGGCGCCTAATACCGTGGGTGCCAAATTTGGCACCTATCACCGTGTTATTTCGAATAACGCATTTTAAAAGTAGACCAATCAACTATCTTCAAAATAATTCTTTCATGCATAAAGCTTATTCCATTGGCTAACGGACCTTATAGCGCTAGTGTGCGTGAGTGAAACAAAGGGCGCACAATTCGTCAGTAAACGCGACAGCAGCACTGGACGAGGACGTGTCATACAAACGCGTGGCGCCACAAGTGAGTATACTCGAACTTTATCAACCATTTACTTCATAACCGATGCAATTTTAGTAATGCTGTGGGTTTTATACGATTAATCATAATTTTTTTCACATTTTGTGAGTGACGTTTTGATATATTCGGCCTGGAAATACGTTTAAATTAAAAAACGAAATACAGCGGTGATAGGCGTCGATTTTTTCGTGAATTTTAATTCCGCGGTATACCACGGCAATAGTTAAAAACGTAGTTTTGCTTTTTCTTGCATTATTTTTGTTACGTGTCATCGCAGATGTATTATAATAAAGTAAATTGAATCTTGATCTATTGACCATATAAAAAAACTATTTCCGCGATATGAAAAGTACTCTGCAAACCCTTAATTTTTAGTAAAAACTTCAGTACTGATTTTGTCGTTTCTATAGTAACCCATATTTGGTCATGTTGTTTAAACATTGAGTTTTTGAACTGTTTTTACATACCAGTTATGTGATTTTGATTGTAAAGGAAGGTTATAATGTATATTTTTGATTTGCGCGGAATAAACAACTGCATCATGTTATTTTTGTTAATCGGCATTAGATTTTATAACACTCCAAATTAAGCCTATTACCGATGGTACAGTCGTCTAACCCTCGGTAATAGAATGTATGAGAATGTATTACCGAGTCATTCAAAATTTTGTGGGTCGGTAATTGGTTCCTAAAGAAGTATCTATTACCGTGTGACAGTTTAGTCTTCCATCGAAATAAATCACTTTTGGGGTACCGTAGGGACAACATTTTAATAGAATTAGGACCGTACGGTAAGGTCCCAATTTTATTAAAATGTTGTCCCTTTAAAAACTCTAGTTTAGTTACTACGATGTTTAATCGCATATGTAGTTGTCAAAAGTTGTTACGACAGACAGATATTTTACATTATAATAATACATAAAATACCTACGTATTTCATTTTTATTAATGTAACGAAACGATGCCATAAATTACTATACCATGTTATAACTGTGAACTACACATAAAGCATGTTGCAAAATACATTGTAATAAGTTGTCACTTGTTAGCCAAAGTGTCTGCAAGTGGAACACAAAAGAAAAAAAGTTTAGTACATTTAAAGATAAATAAATAAATAAATCTTATTTTATTCCCCTTAAAAAAAAATTTAATAATAGTATACAGAACCCAATCCATTATTATTTCATTTAACCCTCGGTAATTAGTTCTAAATCTTGAAGTGCGTTCCTAATACCGATGGTTGAAAAATGTTATTTTTTATACCCTCGGTAATATAATCTAAATTCGCGGTAATAGAGTCAGAGCAAGTCTTCTACACCGGTAATAGAAGATGCGCCTATTTTAGTTTCAATATTTTTTTTGTCATATATATTAATCGAAAATGAGTCAATACAGTTACGAATCTAAAAATTCAATAAACTTACTAAAATATAAAAAATATTCCAGGTCGCTATGATGCCTAGTTATCCATAATTTTTTCAAGTGATTTGAAATACTGCGATTTACCGCGGTATTGGGCGGCTTTACCTTATGTCAAATGAAAATTAAAAAAGAGGCACTTGCCGGCCTAGGCCGGCAACGAGATACTTCCCGGCCACTTTTTAGGCACGTAACTACAATATTTCATTGCATGTTTGAGAAAAATATTTTTTCAATATAATTTGTTGTCTTTGACACATGTCATACCTACGTGAAACACGTTCATAGATATATTTTTACGTATATCGATAGTTTTAACTAAAAATTATATGAACTCAAGGTGTAAGATTTTAAGTTGGTGAAAAGACCAAAATTGTGTTCTGAAAGTGTGTGGATTGTGTGATTATGAAATACAAGGTTTTAGGTTTGTTTACGTTTTTTTTATTCTACTGGCGGACGGTATAAATAAATATCATGGGGCATTCTTATATAAATCGCCCTAGGTCTTTTGAGTCCATGATAGAGTACTAACTACATGGGTCAAATGCAAAAATATTGTACCTACATACTTAAAGTCTAAATGAAAACAAAAATCACAATCGCGTCAATTGTGTTACGAAAGTTAGTCATACAAACGATGTGATACAGTCTCTCAAACAACCTTCGGCGCTAGTAAAAGGGGGCAAACTTAAAAGATATAGGTTCGTATTGTCTTTTGCCTATACCTAAAAAAAAATATTTGTCGCCATTTTTCAGTGAGTTGTTACTTAGACAAAATTTAAATTCGTCACACAAATATTATGACGTATATTTTGCTTACAATAAAAGCCTTTAATTATGCACAATTTTTTTGCAATCAAATCAACCCACATGAAGTTGGCTAGTTATTCGATAAACGAGTGCTATAAGTTTATACTTATACCATACGAACAAATAAAACATACCTACCTACAGGACGCACGCCAACGCCATACAGGACCATTTTTGAAAGGCAATTTTACTAAAAAAAAAATTGTTTTTCTGGTATTTATACCTGAAAACCTATTTAGATTCCAATGCTTGTCAAAAAGTATTGCCATTAAAATGAAATATTAGGTGGTTCGGTAAATTTTCACTTCTGTAAATGTTATAGGTAGCTGTTTATTTTATCTATATTGTTAAAGACAACATTTAAATCTACTTCTTAATTAAAAAATCTTATTTAAATTCTTGTCTCAAAAAATGATATTTAATGTAATTGTTTTATCGGAGAAAAGTTTAAATTACAATGGCAATAACTCAGGATTTAACAACATTTGGTACCAATTAATAGTCTCGTAATGTGTGATTACATTTTTAGGAATACGTTAGTTTACAAAAGGTTGTTTTTTTCTGAAACGTCACAAGGCTAATGACATGGGACAGCGTGATATTACACCATCTTTGACAGTTTGTTTGACGCATTTTTGACGTGTATTGGAATCATGAATGTAGGATTAATATGGATTTGACAACGTTATAATAATAGCAAGAACGAAAGGGATGGTCTTATGAAACTTTTTACTAGTGGAAGTGAAAAGGAACGATAATCGTCCGTCCTTATCACTGTGCCACTATTTTTTGTGTGTGTGTGCATTAGATGCTAAATGTAAGTGCCAGACAAATGCGTTGAATACGTCACTAAGTGCCACACACACAAGTATCTTCTTAGTAGTAAGTGACTATGTCTATCCCTCTTAGTGGCACACTATGTGCGGCCCCTCGATTGGAATTTAAATACGTTATACACTTTAGTTGACAAATGTCACCCCTCTTCAATGCATCACAGCAACGAATTTCAATGTCAACCAATAAAAACTTATTATAAACCGCCATTTAAAAATAGTTGTGATTGGTCCATCAAAGTTGATTGGCAAAGTTTATATTCTATAAACATTTGTCAAAGATGTTGCGCCGAAAAATGCGAAATGTTAAGAAAAGCGCTATGTTCTGCCCATCTTGGCACAATAGAACAAAATTGTTTATGGGGGCATTTTTGATCTGGCGTTAGACGTCCATGTTATATAGGTATGGTCGCAGCTTATACAACAGAATAGTATTAAACCACTAATTGGAGTTCGAGGCCAAAGAATCTACGAAAATATTGCCACAACAATGAAATGTTCATTACAATAGTAAATCCTTATTTTCTGAAAACAGACGTTGAGATATTTTATTTATTGGTAATTTTAATTCTTTAATTTATAGAAACAATATTATTTACTTATTTTTACGTAAATATAAGATATTTTAATAAAAACGGAATTATCCGCAATTATTAGTAACAAAGTTGGTATTGCGCTGGTATCACTTCAGGTGTTAATAACATTTGGTACAGCAATTTAACTACACATAAATTAAAACCCTATTTCTGCATACGTTTAGATTAGACAATTGCATAATAATACACTGTAGCGTGCTTTATGTTCACATTTCGTATTCATAAAATTCCTTTGACCTACAAATTTCTTTGGCAGTGCTATAGTTCTCCATTTAAATGATCATAGAGATCTAACGTTTTGTTTGTGTTCACTGGTAATTTTAAGTTCTTTACAAGAAAATGTTGTCATATCAATGTTAGTTAAGAGAAAAGAAAAGTTTTTAAGGACCGTATCTAAATGTAAGTAGACAACTTTAGGGCCCTTTAAATACGTATACTCAACTTTATATAACAAAAACTGTTCAGTATATTATGAACCATATTAATGGGTATGATTTAAGGTCAGAAACAATATGTCATTCCGTTAAAATCAATGAAATGGATCTGATTAACTTAGAGACACGGAAAATAATTTTGGACGACTGGGTCGCGTTTTATAAAGTTACAATTTACAATTTCGCTGTTTGCCTCTCTTTCTAGCCAATACGTGAGTGCGTGAGAGAGGCAAACAGCGAAATTGTAAATTGTAACTTTATAAAACGCGACCCTGGTGTAAAATTAAGGGCATAACAATAAGAAAGCTCGTTAAAAAGTATAAGTTCACTTCTGCAGGCATATACAAACCGATAAATAAGTTCGCCAACACTTTAACTTTAGAATATCTGCCCAAGAGTGGAAGAAAATAGGAACCAATGGACCCAGCGTTGCATAAGAAAGTAGTACGAATATTTTTACAAAATCCAACTCTTTCTGTCCAATGCTACCAAAAAAGCGAAAACTCCGTCTTTTATGATACAAAAAATTAAAAAGAGACGTAATCTAAAGACATATAAAAAACCTAAAAGCGATGATAAAAAGTCGTATCAGTTAGAAAACGGAGAAGTAAACTGTATGATCATGTGCTGACTAAGAAAAATCAATGTATTATCATGGACGACGAAATGTACTGCAAACTAGATTTAAAAACCACCCCTGGACCTTAGTATTGTACCATGCCCGCTGGAAAAAATCTCTCTAAACAAGATACAGCCAGTGTTGAAAAAATTGGTAAATAATACTCGTATGGCAAGCAATTTGTCAACGTAGCATGCGTTTCATTTTTTTTTCACCACAGGTAGTTTAAACGCTGAAGTATACCAAGAAGAGTATTTTAAAAATAAGACTGCCTCTCATTAGAAAGCATAGGATGCCTACTTTGTTTTGGCCTGATTTGGCGTCATGCTATTACTCGAAAGCCACCCTTGAATGGCATAAAACAAACAAGGTCGAAAAAGACATGAATCCCTCCAAGTGCCCTGAAGTACCCCCAATCGAAAGGTACTTGGCTTTTATGAATCGGCAGCTTCAAAAAATGCCAGAGCTGCAACATCAGCCGACGACTTAAAAAAAAGTGGAACAGGGTGTCAGGAAATATAGCAAATGTTGTCGTCCAAAATCGAATGAAGGACATCCAGAAGAAAGTAAGATTGACGGCTAAATAGGGGTATGGAAGTCTCTTTAGAACATAGTTCTAAAAAAAGTGCTATATTTTAATTTATTTTTTGTTTTATTTCAAAATATTACTTAATATTAAAGTTGTGTCACTTTTATCTTGTCTACTTATAATTCGATACGGTCCTTAGGTATTTACGTGTTTTTAAGAAAATCCTAGTTGTGACAGCCATATTAAACAGTAAGGCGTAAAAACATTACAGAGGTATATAATGTTTTTATTAGGAATTATTTTAAATAAATAAATTAAATAACAAAAAGGTTATGGAAACCTGAAAACTTTATTTGACAATGACATAAGAGACTTTGACAGATTTGACAATAACGCATCTGTCGTAGTTTCGTTGGCCTCGAACTCCAATTACTGGTATAGTAGTAGTATTTTTGAACTGATATGACCTTCTAAACCTTAGGAAACTTGTTACACCGAAGGTAATCGGCAGTAATCCCTGACTAAGGTGATTCGTCTACTCGTTTGCGTCTTATAATGTAAAAATGTTAAAGAAACTATTGTTACCGCAACTGTTAGAGTTCTGCACAAAAGTTGATTTTGCTGATTTTTTGTATTGCCATAAAGATATTGAAAATAAGAAAATGGATATTATCTTGTTTTCTATAGTAATTTTGATAATTACCTACATATAAAAGAGTAAGGAAAAAAGCAGTCTTAGATTTTCGAAGGAGTTAGTAAAAAGGTCTAGTAGTAATTAAGTATATTTACTTTAAGCAAATATGCTGGACTTCATCAACAAGCATTTTTCAATTGATCTTGATTCGAACGAATTCGAACCGGAAGTAGTTTTCATATCTAGACGATTCAAAAGAGTTTGTTGCTATTCCAATTTGAATAAAGAATTATTTGACTTGACTTGACTTGATTATCGTGACATTGAATCGCTAAAGAGAATAGGAAAGAGATCCGGTAAGAGTCGGCCCATAAGTGTTACCTTTACAACACTCCGAAAAAAAATCGAAATTATGAGTCAGAAAAAGAAATTAGAAAACACAGAATTTTACATCAAGGAGGACTATCCCAGTCAGATACTAAAAATAAGAAAACAGTTACAAGAAGAAGCAAACTTAGAGAGAGAGAAAGGGAATAAAGTAATTATCAAATATGATAAACTTTTAGTACTAAAAAACGACCCAGAATCTTCGGCAACCAACAAGAAAAAAAGGAACCGCTCTCTTTCCCCACAAAATGCTTCAGTACATCAAAAACTGGACACTCAACGACCACAATCGCAATCAAACAAAAAAAATAAATTATCATCAGCTGATTGGTCAACAAAATGGAGTGCTAGAAAATAACAATATAGTAAGACCTGGTATATTGAACTTCCTGGTAAATAAAACCCCGTCACTACACCCAAATGAAAGTGAAAGTACATAGCAACTAGCCCCTCCCCCCTGTAAACCTCTCCCAATACGGCTGGTCACCGTGGGAGCAGTACACCAAAACCCTCCACAGATACAAGAAAAACTGATTAAGACTGAAAACAGGAACCTTTTCTATGTAGCAACCTATAATGTCCGAACCTTGTCAACGCACTCACGATTTCTCGAACTAATGGACGCATTGGAAAATATAAAATTTGATATAATCGGCCTATCAGAGACAAGACGTTTAGGAAATACTATACAAGAATACGAAGACGTAATATTATACTGCAAAGGCGAAACACCGGGCTTATATGGGGTGGGATTCCTGGTGAAAAAGTATCTGAAAAGGAACATTGAAAGCTTCATTGGACTTTCAGAGCGAGTAGCGCTATTAAACATAGATATTGGCGACTTCAAGATTAGCTGTATTCAAGTTTATGCACCTACAGAGGCGGCCGACGACGAAGAAATAGAGTCATTTTATAACACAATTGATAGAGCTTTAAAATTATCAAATGAAAAAGTTATAGTTATGGGCGACTTCAACGCAAAAGTCGGTCAATCAACTTCAGTGGACAGTTCAATTATGAAAAAGTTCGGCTATGGGACACGTAACAGACGAGGTGATAGACTAGTACAGTTCGCGCACGAAAATAATATTTCCATTATGAACACATTTTTTAAGAAGAAAAACAAACAGGAATGGACTTGGAGATCTCCAGATGGAATCACAAAAAATGAGATTGATTATATTTTAACGAATATCTATAGAAACGTTCGAGATATACAAATCATCAATTTACAGTTTCCGTCTGACCATAGAGTTGTAAGAGCTTCTATTCAATTAAAAAAAATCAAAAGCAGCAGAACAAACTACACCACCAACTCGCAAAGCTCACTGAAAAACGAGGAAGAAATTTCAAAATACCTAGAATCACTGAATAACTGCCAAGAGCTTCTCTGTCTCCAACACGAAACCGACAGCGTTCAAGAGTACTATAACAAAATTATATCTGCCGTTGAAAATAGTCTAAATACAGCCTACACTTGTGATGCAACCAAAACTCTATGTAGAGCTATATCTGAACGCACGAAACGGCTAATCCAGCGAAGAAGAGAGTTACAAAAGCTCAAACCCAAATCACGTGAAATGAAAAACGAATTAAAAGCACTATATAAGCTTATTAGTAAATACTTACGTCAGGACTACAAAGATCACCGGCAACGTGTTATAATAAAATACCTAGAGTCAACTGGTAGCCTCAAAAGAGCTTATAAAGAGCTACGGTCTCACAAAACTTGGATAGAGGGCTTGCGCGGACCGCACGAGGTGTCACATTGCAGAAAAGATGTTCTTAGAATAGCCACTTCATTTTATAAAACATTATACGATGCTCCAATACAACGCGAAACCGTTCCTTATGAACTCGAAGTAAATGAAAACACGACGGAACCGAAACCAGTGGACGAGATCGAAATAGTAAGTGGAATAAAGCGGCTAAAAGTAGAGAAAAGCCCAGGACCGGACAGAATAACTAACGAAACAATTAAAATTGCTTGTACATTTCTCGCTACACCGTTAACCATTCTTTTCAATAAAATACTGGACACCTGTGTTACACCTAGGCAATGGTCAGAGTCAGACATTATACTATTGTATAAAAAGGGCGACCCGAGTGACATATCGAATTACCGACCTATTAGCCTACTTCCTTCGCTCTATAAGTTGTTCTCGTCGGTAATAGAGAAGAGAATTAGCCCTACGTTGGAAGCTCATCAACCTGTCGAGCAAGCCGGATTTCGAAAAGGCTACTCTACAGCAGACCACATCCACTCCATAGAGTTAATTTTAGAGAAATATCAAGAGTTTCAAAGACCGCTCTACGTAGCTTTTATAGACTACCTGAAAGCCTTTGATACCATACTTCACACATCAATATGGGAGGCCCTGAAAGCACAAAATGTAGAGATGAAGTACATAAGCATTCTTAAATATCTGTATGAAAATAATACAAGTAGAGTGAAGCTAGAGTCTACAGGCCCACAAATTCCAATCAAAAGAGGGGTAAGACAGGGAGATCCCCTGTCACCCAGAATCTTTACAGCGGTACTGGAAATGGTCATAGGTAAATTGAACTGGAATAAAGTCGGCTTAAATATAAACGGAAAGCGCATCAGTCACCTAAGGTTCGCTGACGACCTGGTTTTGCTGTCAGAGAATAGTGTAGAGCTGAAATTTATGATCGAAACCCTACAAAAATCAAGTAGAGACGCAGGCCTGGAAATAAATTTTAGTAAAACCAAAATAATGACAAATTCACTGAAACATACAATAAACATAGAAAATATAGCACTAGAATATGTCGACTCATACATTTATCTTGGAAAACAAGTATCATTTTTCAACGAAAATAATGAGCAAGAAGTGGACAGAAGAGTAAAAGGATCTTGGAAGAAATATTGGAGTCTAAAGGAAATTTTCAAAAGTCAAATGCCAGTTAAAATTAAAAAAAAAGTAATGGACACCTGTATTTTACCAACACTCACTTACGGCTGCCAAACTTGGAAATTCACGCACCGAATCAAAAACAAAATAACTTCTTGTCAGCGCAGTATGGAGAGAAGCATGTTAAGAATCAGAAAAATTCAAAAAATTCGTCATTCAACCATAAGAGAGACATCCGGTGTTATAGACGCCCTTATTTATTCAAAAAAAATGAAGTGGCGATGGGCAGGCCACGTAGCCCGCATGAGTGACGATCGTTGGACAAACTTGCTGACGTCATGGCCAGGCCCTCCAGGTAAAAGACGTCGAGGAAAACCACGAGCCAGATGGGCGGATGACATCGTAAAGACGGCCGGTAAGCGATGGATGACACTAGCCAAAGACAGAAGCAAGTGGTTATCTTTGGAGGAGGCCTTTACCCTCAACTGAGGGGTTCCCGCAGGACAGTAATTCTATATGTTACTTTATTATAATTGTTTTTTTATTATTTATTTATGGATCAATTTAGTTTTACAATCATAATTAAAAATAATATTTCTTTGTTAATTAAGTTAATATGAATGAAATGAACCAAATATTTTTTTTATTTTTAATTTTTATTGATTAAATCAAAGTGTATATTCAGTTATTAAAATAATTTTGTATAAAATCGCGAACGAAGAGCATGATAATTGTAATTTTATTTATTTTTATGCAGGAAATAAAAGGCTTTTTTATTTTTTATTTATTTTATTTTATTTTACTTTAAGCAAATATTAATGTAAATATACTTATTTTATTATTCATCAATTATCTCAGGACCGCACTAGACAAATGTCTCATTATTCAATATTAATACAAATTCTTAAAGTTTTCCTCTCCATGGAAAGATTATCAGTTTTCTGATTATCAGATTTGTGAATATTCGCCAATTTGCAAATTGCTTATTGTGAAATTGGATATTGCCAGCGACACAAGTATCACTCTAATAACAAAATTTCCTTTCAGATGGCAATGACATCTTCAACTCCAATAAAGCTATCAGGAAACTTGGGTGAGCGTCATCGCTATCTGAACTCCTTGGTTCTCGAAGCTTATCAGCAAAATGCACATTTTCAATCAAATATCGACCATCCTGATGATTCCGCCATAGATCGGCTGTTTAAAATAGACCTTGCAGCAAAACAACGAAACGTGGACTATATTATTCACACACTCAAAGATGACGATATGCTGTACGTTAGCAGGGCATTGAATAAGAGTTTGTGGCTCTTTGAACAAGAATATTGTCACATTATCAGTCCCAGTTTCCTGGAACATGAACTCTTCAGACACATGAGATTGCAAGCTGCGAATAAGATGAAACACTGGATCCAGAAACACTTGCGAGACCCGACAAGGTGTAGCGAATTTTACTTGTTCTACAAAGAAAAAGACTTCGACACAGCTGCTAAATTTCTTGGGCGCTGTTCTGAAGAATATATTCTAAATGAAATAAATAACATTTTAGACAAAATTACGCCAAAGTGTTTGAAATTGCTTAGCAAAAATGCTCCAAGGGCCACACAAATTTATTTTGAAAATTTAAAACGGAACGAAAGCCTTCTGAAATATTATTTAGAAAACGACTTGAAGTTTTTCGCAAATGTAAAGTTTCTCTTGAAGAGCGATCCAAATGTATATTTCTACGTTGTTGAGAATTTTTTCATTTTCGAAAAATATTCTGCATTTAGCGCTGAAATAACAAAGCGCATAATGAAATATCATAAAGACAGATTTGTGGCAAAACCAGAACTATATGCTACATGGTTCCTGAATATGAAAGTGATGTCAAAGTGTCTCAATTCTGAGGAAACCAAAGACCTTATAATAAAGTTAGCCAAATCGGAGTTTCTTAGTACTTGGTTTTCATACAAGTATGTGGAGCCTTTACTAAATACCCTTAAAAATGGAGAAAAAATTGCACTCAAGAAGCTAGTGTTCATTGACAATGCATTTGGACCCAAAGTAAAAGAGTGGCCGTATCCGATACCAGGTCCTCCAAAAGCAGTAACAGCAAGCAAACACCCAGTATTCGCAGATCGAAACCTCACCCTACCAAAACCAGCTCAGTATTATATGTTACGTTCTTCTGTTCATAGTGGTCATGCTATGGTTGGACATCAGTTTGATAATAGAATGTTTGATCAGTTGTTTGACAAGTACAGATTTAAAAGCTTTCAACAAGCACTGAACGAAATTCGTCAGCAATTACGAGCTGAACGTATACTATACAACCGTCAACTAATGTTACTAGTTCTTGTTAGCAAGACTGGCGGGCGAACGGAGTATTTAACCACTCTCTTAGATCTATTGTCTAACTATAAGAACGAACCGATACATGTGCGCGCTGCCATCTTTAGAAGCTTAGTGAAGCGAGCGTTTGTCTGGCGTTTACCACCCGTACAGTGGGGTAAGCTTTTAGAATGGGGACGTGGACTCGGTTTTCACTGTGATTTCATTGAATCAGCCCCAGTGTCAAAAGATGCAAAACGTATAGAAATGTGCAGCCTTCCAGTGCTTCAAAAATCAACTGAAGCCAATTGCAATGAAAGGTTGCATGCGGTAATTATACGTGACCTGCTATCTAACTCCAGACCAAATGAAACAATATGGAGAGCATTTTTGGATTCATTTTCTCCTCTCGCCGAATATTCACTTTCTTCTGAAGAACGTGCTTGTATTCGCACTCGTTTGCCGGCGTGGCTTCTCACTGACGCCCAGGTTCAACCTCAGGTAGCCCCGAACCGACTGAACCTCTTGCTGGATACGTTATCTGCATACCATATTCGGTTCGATGAATTCCCTGGTGCAATGGATACAATTATGGCGACTACTAAACGCGATCTTGAGTCAGTTAAAAGCCTGGTAACTCGCGTATATAAAGCTGGAGTAGGGAGAAAAAAATTAATAAAGGAATACTTTGAATTTATACAAACTGATCACTCATACATAAACGTTTTGCGGCATGATGTCTCGCTTCTGGCGGAAAAGGAAAAATTCCGAAAGCTGCTTGATAAAAAACAACTGAAACATGAAAGGTTCTTGCGGAAGTTAGCAATTTATTTCACAGAGGAGAATGGGTTGTGTGAGCAATATTTCGCCTTGGTAGAACACCAAGCTGCCACCATGCCAGACAAAACATTGGCAAGACCCTTAGCTTTGCTTGCTAGCTCAAAATTTATGCAATTTTTAAATGATTTTAATACTGCCCTCCCCAAAACACCTCAACGACAACTAGCCGCTGCTCTACGATCCAATGCACACATCGTTAGACCTTTTCTTGAGTCAGAATTTTCCAAATGGCACAAATTGGGAGTCAAAGCTGTAGCCAATCGAGTAATGACATGTCGACCGAAAGAAATAGAGGTATATCTTTCAGAGACGCTTGCCTGGAGCCGGACATTGAGAGTAGGTTTGATGCTGGCGAAATGGGCAGATAAAGAATATGACGCATACAACATTTTCGTTTCTGGACTGACATGCGGGTGATAATCTGGACCCATGTATTTGGCACACAGTAAAACATCATATTACAAAGTTTGACCCAGGCAGTTGTCACTATTCTCTCGATGATGTAAAGCATATACCATCAATTATTAAGAGTGACTATTGTGTACTTGTTTATAAAAAATATAAATCGTATTCCAAAAAAACAGCAATATCGATTCTGTATCATATAGCTAACTTACTACCTGAGGTAGAAGATCAGTTTATTATTGAAGAAATTGAAAGCTTTTTGCTTGTTGAATGCACTAAAAAGAAGTTTATAGAAAGAACCTTTGATGATCGATGTAGCTCCTTAGTGTATGTCAATATTTTGGGAAAGTTTTTAATGCTGAGTACTTCTGAAGAAGAGTTTGAAGAAAGGTTTCGTAAGGTTGGAATGCCGTTCTTTGGTCGTGTTGAATATCTGTGGATGATATTCGGTGACAGCACAAAGGGCGATGAATTTATCAATAGTGTTTACAAAGATTTATTGATTTCATTTACGTCGTCGTTACATTACAATAAAGTGTATTTTGATACCAAGTACCCATCGTGCGTAACTATTTTTGAAAAGATAACTGAGTGGATGCACAATTTCTTGCCAATAGTAAAGTGGTTTGAAATTTATGCGGAAGTGCATTTAATGATGATTTATGCGAAAGCTGTTAGATACTGTATCAAGCAAAGTCCTGAAATATTTTCAAACGAATATAGAAAACAACACGAAGGCGTTTATATGGTTGGAAATATTTTCGGCAAACTAATAGCAAATGAAGTAAAAGATAAAACACATGAATATTTTCCCTCTGTAATACGGTTTTATGAAATCAAACTCGTAGCATTCATGCTTAGTAAAATAGGTATTATGTATGATAAAAAGGATAAAGATGTCTTAAATTTTGTTAAAGTAACGTTGAAAGGAATGCTGTCTACGGAAGAATCGATTCCAGTTTGTGTATTGGCTACTGGTGTTTACAAACGATTGGATTCAATAATTGACGATGACGATATAAATGATGTTTTAAAGTCGTATTTGGAAAGTGAATTTACTGAACTACGCTTTTGTACTAGGTTCAAGTGTTCTTGAACTCTTGAATTAACTTATTTTCTTTTAAGATCCGAATCGAATATTACTTCTCTGAAAGTAAATACTATTGTTGTAATACTACTCTTGGAGGATTAAGAAAGGTGCTTGATAAGGCCGCCTTTAGATAAATAAATTCTGCATCAAATTATGTTTGCAAGTCTATAAATAAAGTTGCTTGACATATTCTTTTTTGTTGTTATTTGGAGTTAACATTTATCATGAATCATGCACAATTCCTACTGTTCGCTACACCACTCTCTCCTTGGGTCGCATTAAAACTTAAATCTTAATAAATAGTAGAATCATCAGCAAAATAATGCCTGAGTCCTCGGCCATGACTGCTTAGTATTTTAATATGGCGCTTTATTCTTTTTTGACGTCTTCATCGTGCAAGAGTGTGGTAGGTAACTACGTGTACTTGCGTTGATATTGTCGGTCCATTGCTTTTACCGACAACGACGGGAGCAATACCAGGAGTAACTGTGGGCGTACCATTAGACCTATCAGCTTGAGCTTAACTGTATACAGCGCATAATTTACTTTCTGTCCATCTTGCTCATGCGCGCTGGATTCAGTAAGTTAAACTCAGCCAACTGGAGCAAAATAAATACTTATGTACATATAAATTAACGGTTTCACCGTTCGCGGTTTTACTAATAATACTAGGTATATATTTTATATTATACAGTCATATTGTTCTTACAGGGTTATAATCTAGTATGTCGAGCTCAAGTTCATCCGGCTCATCTACTAGTGATTCGGAAGAGGAAGTTAAGCCCACTCCGCAGAACCAACCATTGCCGCCATCAAAGCGACCTTCCAACAGGAATGCTAAAAAATCTAAACCACGTCCCAAGCGGAAGCGAAAATGGACCGAAGCTATACCGCATTTAACAAATCAGGTGAGCGAAATACATAATTATATAGCCATTATAAAGCCCCCAGTTAAAGGATCATTCTTTGAAAGTTTGCCTTTTTGTTATTGGCTGAAAGTTGGCTCTAATTGCCACTACCCTTTTCATACATTTTGTATGTGGCGGGCAAATAGACCGTAGGTAAACTTTCAGAATGATCCTATACATTCCACTGCTTTTGATGACGAAAGAAAGGGTAACGTGATTAAGAATTTGTACGTACCGGAGGACGACGAAGTCCCCGCAACGGATTACAGCCCTGGTAATCAGGAAGTACATGATTTACGTTTCCTTAACACAGTTTCAAAAGAACCATCAATTTCAAAATCCTCACCAGCTCACGTTAACCTCGTAACTGGCATCCAACATTTTGATTTAGAAGACTGGTCAGGCGAAAGATATGCTGAAGTAAATAATGGCGGCCTTTACAGATTTCGAGGCTAACGATGAAATAAAGCCATTCGGCAATTTTAAAAAAGTTTTGTAAACGGCTATTAGCTCAAGCATTGATTAAGCAAGGTGAGGCCGCCTAAACTGCCTTTGATGCACTTTTGTTATGGTCTCATACTGCCACGAACTTAACTCCGCAGTTATTACAATTTGGAATCAATAAGCTGACGTAACGCTAGTAGGTAACTTCCAAAAATTATCTAATGACGTATTCCAGCTGGTATTTGGTCACCGCGCTGACCTGCGGCCCTACCTCGAAAATCGAAATTCGTAAATTTAGAGAATTTGTCTCTCTTACTCTAATGACGCCTTTCTTGGAGTGACAGAGAAAAATCCTCGAAATTTACGAACTTCGTTTTTCGCGGTAGGGCCGCTGGTTCAACAACGTTCCTACGTTCCGTAAAACATAAATATTTCAAAGAATCACTGAGGAATATACCTTCCAGTTCACATTCAACAGTTGGTGTTTTAAAATCTCTTTGGCCGGTACGACCATCACAAAATAAATTTGCTACGGAAGCAGGAGCAACGTTCCGACGATAAGTTTCATAAGTTGCGAAACTTCTATCCAGAATGTTCTCGGCAATATATATAAAAAAAAATCTCACTCGCTAGCGCTCTGTGGGCTAAAATCTGAGGGGCCTTTTACGAACCAGCAAGCCACTGGTCGTTTATTGTTTATTGTTTATATTTGCATTCATGAACAAAACATAAGTTTAAGTTACATGAACCCTGAAGGGTGTCGCAATTTACATTAATTATTACTATTCTTACTACTATACTTATTCATATTACTAATTTTACATTTTATAATTACATACTGTTACTGGTATGCCTATGACTAGTAACAACTCGCAGTACCGGTTAATGAGAGCCTTTTTGAAAGAAGAGTTTTATTTTGTATATTTGAGGGTATTTTGGTAGGATAATAATTAGTCTTCAAAAAAATCATTTAGAGAGTAGTATGCTTTATTTATGAGTAGTTGTTTTAGTTTATTTATAAATACTGTATATTTCTCTTCAGATCTGATGGTATTGGGTATACTGTTATAAATTTGGGCGGATCTGTAATAAGGACTTTTTTTAAACATTTCTATTTTAGGTTCTGGGAGGGCTAAATCTTGTTTTCGGCGGGGATCCACGCTATGTCCCCAAAGTAAGACACCATAGGTTAACAAGGGGTGAGCATAACCATAGTACGCTGAGAGTGCGCAGAGTTCGTTGGTATTTATTTTTAGGATTCTTAACGCAAAAACAAGTGATGATAATTTGGTTTTAATTCGTGCTACGTGTCTTTTCCAATCTAGGTGGGTGTCTATTGTAAAGCCTAATAGTTTAAAATCTGATACTTCATCTATATTTAGCTTTTGAGATCGTAACCAAAGGAAGTCAACGGCACTTAACGTGTAGCGCATAATTTAGTCAGCTAAATACATTTTGTAAACGAATGGATTTTAAATGCCCCGGCTACTCTAATAAAACTGATTCAAGGTTCTTGAAACATTATTCAAGATGGCCGTAAGCAGACCCAAGTCCCAGTTTCGTTTCCACAATGTTACAATTCAAAAGGAAACGGTTAAATTTGTAAATGCCGCCTTTAAAATTGAAGCCGGTCTTTAAAATTTCGAAGGAGGTTATTTTGGGCGTTGGGGTGAACCCCTTTGGGTTGCTTACCTGCCGTCTACAAAACACCAGCGGCTAAGTCGAGTCAGATAATTTCTGTTAGAACAGAATACTTATATACCTATATTTGCTTACTATTATTAAAGTCCCACACGTGTAGTAAGACTAGTTGCCGTAACTCAGAATTTTCTACCCTCTGTCATGATTGCGGTGGGACTTCGCAACTGTCCGGATTTTCAGAAATGTTTTAATAGGTACATATACTACTTTATATAATATAGTATGTGTAATATACTTATTACCTTTGTTACCCGAAACGAGTCAGGACTTTAGGGTAATATAAAAAAATATATCTAAATATTCCATTCCTGATAATCCTGATTAATGAGAGCCACTGTGAAATTTCAATACCACCATCGACACGAACATTAGTCACATCACTCTAATAACAAAAAAATACTTTCAGATGGAAACGGGGCCTCCAACAACACCTGCAACTCCAATAAAACTATCGGGCAACTTGGGCGAACGACATCGCTCTCTGAACTTCTTGGTTCTCGACGCTTATAAGCAAAATGCACAATTTCTCTTTAGCACCGAACATTCTAAGGATTCCGCTATAGATCGGTTATTCAAAATAGACCTCGCTTCAAAACAACGAAATGTGGACTTTATTATAGAAACACTCAAAGATGACGATATGTTGTACGTTACCAGAGCATTACATACAAGTTTATGGCTCATTGAACCACAATATTGGCACATAGTAAATCCTAGTTTCCTGGAAAATGAACTGTTTAGACATATGAGATTGCAAGCTGCGAATAAGATGAAACATTGGATTCAGATGCACTTACGAGACATCTCGAGGTGCAGCGAATTTTACTTGTTTTATAAAGACAAAGATTTCAACACAGCTGCGAAATTTCTCTGGCATTGTTCCGCTGAATATATACTAAGTGAAATCACTAATATATTAGATAAAATGACGCCGAAACTTTTGAAAATACTTAGCGAAAAAGTTCCAAAAGTAACTCAAATTTATTTTGAGAATTTAAAACTGAATCAAGCTCTTCTGAAATATTATTTGAACAATGATTTAAAGTTTTTCACAAATGTCAGGTTTCTCTTGAAGACCGATCCAGATGTATTTTTCTACGTCATAGAAAACTTTTTTGCAGTTAAGAAATATTCGTCATTTAGCGGTGAAATGACAAAACACATAATTAGATATCATAAAGACAGATTTGTGTCGAAACCAGAGCTATATGCTGCTTGGTTCTTAAATCTGGAAGCGATGACAAAGTGCCTTAATTCGGAAGAAATTAAAGATCTTATAATAAAGTTAGCGGAATCGAAGTTTCTTGGTGATTGGTTCTCATATAAACGAATAGAACCGTTATTAAACAGTCTTAATAATGAAGATAAGGTTGCAATCAAGAAACTAGTATTTGTTGACAAAGCATTCGGGCCTAAAATAAAAAAATGTCCGTATCCGAGACCTGTTCCTCCGAAGCTAAAATCTTCTCAAATATTACTCTTTGCAGAGCCAAACCTTACTCTGCCGTGCAGGATTGGTAAAGATCACCCAGTACATTTTTCTAGCCATGGTAATCTAGGTAATCGTAAGCTTGTATATTTTAGTGAAGGTTTCTTTAACAATCTGTTTGAGAAGTACCGCTTTAAAAGCTTTCAGCGAACATTATTTGACATTCGTAAACAACTACGAGCCGTAAGTGAACCACATATACGTCAATATTTTTTGCTAGTACTTGTAAGCAAGACTGGAGGGCTACCGGCACATTTAACCACCCTCTTAGATCTTTTATCACAATACAAGAACGAACCTGTGCAAATACGCACATGTATCATGAGAAGCTTAGTAAAGCGAGCATTTGTGTGGCGTTTGCCACCCGAACAGTGGACAAAACTTTTAGAATGGGGACATGGACTTGGTTTAAATGGTAGCTTTTTAGTATCTCCTCCAGCACCAAAAGATATACAAGTTTCAGAACGGTGCCATAGCGCAACTACTTTATTTGAAGATCCTGATGAATCGGTTTGCGAAGAAGGTTTGCATGCTGTAATTATACGTGGCCTTCTCACTGACGTAAAGCCTACTTGTGAAATTTGGTCATCTTATCTGAAAAAATTTTCTCCGCTCGCCAAGTATTCGCTTTCGTCTGATGAACGTAATTGTATTCGCACTCGTTTGCCTAAGTGGCTTTTGAGTGATGCACAGTCCCAACCTAATGAAGAACTGAACATACTGAACCTCTTGCTTGATACACTTTCTGCATACAACATTTGGTTTGACGAATACCCCGGTACAATGGATGCCATAATATCGACTACTAAGAGTGATTTTGAATCAGCTAAGAACCTATTAAATCGCGTGTATGAAGCTAGAGTAGGAAGAGAAATGTTAATTCGAGAAAACTTTGAATCGAGACAAACTGATGATTCGTATATTAATGCTTTGAGGCACGATATCTCCCTACTCAGAGGAACCGAAAAATTTGAAAAACTGATTGATAAAAAAGAACTGAAACATGACAAATTCCTGCGGAAGTTGGCGGTTTACTTCACTGAAGAGGATGGATTATGTGAGCACTACTGTGCTATGCTAGAGCATCGAGCTACTACTAAGCCTGACAAAATGCTTGCCCGAAGCTTAGCGCTCGTCACTGGCTCAAAGTTTCTAGAATTTTTAAATATTTTTAATTCAGTGCCCAAAAAAACGATTCAACGGGAAATAGGTGCTGCGCTACGATCTAATGCGCACGTTGTTAGACCTTCTGTTCAGTTAGAATTATCCGAATGGCGTCAAATGGGTGTCAAAGCTGTAGCCAATCGAGTAATGACATGTCGACCGAAAGAAGTACAGGCATATCTTCCAGAGACGCTTACCTGGAGCCGGACATTACGAGTAGCTTTGGTGCTGGCAAAATGGGCAAATAAAGAATATGAAGCGTACAAAAGCTTCGTTTCTAAACGACCTAGCGCTGCGCTCAAAGCTGCTTTAAGATACTTTCAACGCGAAGGCGATCGTATGGATCCTCGTATCTGGCACATTGTAAAATCTCACATTGAAAATCTTAACAAAAAATGGTGCGACTATTGTGTTAAGATAGTACCATTTGTACCATTAGTTATTAAGGCTGAGTATTGTGTCCTTGTTTATAAGGCATGCAAGCTGATATCCAACCAAAAAGCTATGTTGATTCTTTACCATATAGCAGACTTGTTGCCGGAGGTAAATGAGCAGTTTATTAGTGGAGAAAGTGAAAATTATTTGCGCAATGAATGTACTAAAACAATGATTAAAAATAGAAAAGGTTACAATCGATGCTGCTCCTACGTTCATGTCAACATTATTATGAATTTCTTATTGCTGAGCACTTCTGAAGAAATATTTGAGGAAAGGTTTAATAAGATCGGGACTCTGTTTTTTAAAACTATTGAAAATTTGTGGACTACGTTCAGCAATTGCACAAGTAAAGACAAATACGAATGTATAGATCAAGTTAAATTTGATTTATTAGACCCATTTGTGTCGTTCGGGTCATTAAGATATAATAAAGTCTTTTTTGATCCTAAATACTCAATGTGGAACAAGCATTTTGAGAAACTTACAGAGTGGATGCACAGTTTTTTACCCATAGAAAAGTGGTTTAGCATTTATATGGAAGTCAATTTAATGATAACCTATGGAAAAACTGTGAAACATTGTCTCTCACAGAGCCCGGAAATATTTTCAGATGAGTATAGAAAACAAAATGAGGGTGTGTATATGCTAGGAAGTAATTTCGGGAAATTAATTGCAAATGATGTGAATGATGTAGCGCAAAAATATTTTCGCTCCGCACTAGTGATCTATGAGCAGAAACTATTGGAATTTCTAGTAAAATTTGGTATTTCGGATGATAACAGCAATAAAAGCATCTCAGTTTTTGCAAAAGCTATGTTGAAAGCATTACTTTCTTCTGAGGAAACTGTGCCAACTCGTATATTTGCTAGTCGCATTTACAATCAATTGAAGCCGATATGCAATGACGATGGTATAAACGACATTTTAATGTCTTTTGGCAATAGCGAGAATATAGAGCTTCGCTTTTGTTCCGTAGTAGGGAATGAATTGACATTCACTCAGTGTACCAATTGCGGGAGAGACCATAGATTAATATTTCTAGATTAATCTTAGAGTGAAAAAGCTTAATTGTCACAGCTCTTTTCAAAACCGACAATTTGGATTTGAGGAAATCTTTGGAAATTTGTAGGGGCAATAATAAGAACCAAAAACGAGCAGCTAGAAGGGGAAGTCAATGGCGATAGCAGTTTATCTGTACTTGTTACCTGTAACAGGCTATATACATGTATGTATATAAATATAATATATATAGGGTCTTCATCATCATCATCGTCAGCTTATCTTGGTCCACTGTTGGACTTACGCCTCTCTAAGGTGTATGGACGCATTATGAATAGCCATAATCGCCAAGCTGGTCAAACGAGTTGGCGGTCGCAGTAGTGTGTCCACTATAGACACTATGGTGATTGGTCAGTGAGTCTTCAATCCCTTAGTCGACTCATACGGCACTTACGGGAAGAGTTGGGGGTTACCTGTACTAGGAATTAAAATAAAAATAATATTTATTTTCTTACCAAATCCATCTAGCCAACAATATAAATAAAGTACTGTAAAGATATATTTACGCCCACACTATCTAGAATTCTAGACTACTAATAGGGACTTAAGTGTATTCCCGTTGCCAGTAGGTTTTGAAAAGCAGAATGAGCCTTAGGAGATTATTTTAGAAATAAGTTCAAGTTTAAAGTATGGTAATTCTAACTACCTAGTTATAGACCCTGGTAGGTAGGAGCGTATTAAAAAAAGTTACCCTTTTGAAACTTCCAAATACCTCCCAGGGGACCTATTTTGAGTCCCAAAACCTCATAGGCAACGGGAATGTTCTTATTTTTTGATTTCTCGCCACCGATCCGTTTGGATTGGTCCTCTTCTATAAGATAAGTTCACCTTAGAGGTACTTCTTTGCCATGTTTGTGTATTTTATGAATTTTGTAAATTTAGTTGTTTATAAGAGTAAACGGGTAGTCCGATTTAGTGCCACGTCGCTCGACAATTCCAAGTAAAAAACTCACAAAATATGAATAACTCATGTATCAAATTACGTATAAGTCACAACTTTTCGGGTTTGGATGTTGCATGTCACTTTATGCGGTTACTTGGCAACTGAGGAATCGTACTTTAAATGACCTTGACCGACCTTCCCATCCTTTTCACTGTGTGCTTCTAAATATTATCTCTTAGAAATTAGGGCCTGTGTTTAAGTTGACCGGAGTTTAGATACAAGATGTATAACGAGAGGCCGCGGCCGCCACCACAATTGAATTTAACTGGATGTTTAAACCATGCTGAAGCTTGGCGAGAATGGTATTCACAGTTCACGGCTTTCCTAAAAGCTTCAGGAGGTGACAGAGGAGGAGCCGATGTGAAAGCAGGCTTACTACTGGAGTTGATCGGCCCAAAAGGTTACAGTATATTTTCGTCTTTCATGTTCGAGAAGGCAGAAGACCGGCAAGATTTTGAAAAGCTTGTCAATAAGTTTGACGATTATTTTGCTCCGAAACAGTGTTCTGCTATAGCACGCTATAATTTTTTTACTCGAAACCAAGCAAAAGACGAAAGCATCGATGATTACGTGATTGCGTTACAAAGTTTGGCTGCACATTGCCGGTTTGACCATTTGGAAGAAGGATTAATAAGAGATCGCATTGTTTGTGGTATTTGGAGAGACGATACTCGCAAAATTCTTCTCGAAACTGACAATTTGGATTTAAATCAAGCTTTGGAAATCTGTAGAGCCAATAATATGCCCGAAAACGAGCAAGTAGAAGGGGATACGAGTTCATCTGAAGTAGCTATGAACAGGCCAACCCGCAGAAGGTGTAGGTTTCGACGCAGGCTTGCCACTTCCATCAAGTTGACTAATTGGAGCTCTACATGCTAGGAAAATCCTCAGCTGTTACGCAGATGACGGATCGGAGAACCTGTTTTAAAAAACCTCGAAATGGTCCAATATTTTATGTAAATAACTATATCGTGTTTTTAGATCTCTCGATTAATAAATAATTTACATACCGAAGAACGAAAAAGAATTAACGCGTTCTTTTCTATGGAGAAAATACCGGTATCCGATCCCTGGCCTGCTACCGCGAAGGCGTCATTAGAGTGACAAAGAAAAACCTCCGGAATTTGCGGGTTTCGTAGTTCGCGGTAGGGCCGCTGACGCAGATATTGCAGGTAGACGTTTTTAGCACAGTTGGAAATGTGAACTATAAATATGCCTGTAATTGTTTTCCTCAGTATAGTTTTTAAATGATTAGACTCTACATTATATCTGTGGTTCCCATCTAGATTAAGGCTAAAGTAAATATGTATGGCTTTGTCGCGTGGCAGTAAAAATTCACTCATATGGGCAGTAAAAAATAAAATATAAATAATTGCTGGATGGACAGTTCTCGGACATGCGTGATCTCGGGTCATTATGTTTTTTCTCTTTTTTGATACATGTAATCATTACGAGTATAATGATAACCTGAAAATATTGGTGTGGCAAAAGCCTTGGTTTTAACCATTTCATCAGATGTTTACGTTATTACAAACGGCTAATTCAAATACATGCACTGAAAAATTATTGGTGTCATCGATATGAACGTAAAATAATAAAACTGCATTGGAGAACTTCCCGCATACGCCTACTCCGGAAGGGATCACAATATTTTTCAACACTTGCTGTTTAATAGAAAAGTGAAATTCCCTAGAGAGTAATCGAAACGTCAGTACGTCATTTAATAATATTATGTCTTAAATTTTTTTTTTGTCGGCAAGTGTGTTAAAAACATTGTATCGGTCATTCTCCAAGCGTGCATTTTTACATGTCTTCGCTCTTTAAAAATATTAAACTATAAGTTTTATCATATATTATATTTTTTGAGCATAGACGGTATTCGTTTTCAGCTGTACATGAATTTTCATGTACGTATATTAAACACAAAGGGTAGAAAAAAATACGTAAAGGGTTATTCTCCTAATTCACACGTCGCATCCCACTACCCGATTCACTAACATATTAAATTCTCCTTACGATATACATGAAGAAACCCCAACGACAACTAGTTCTTTGAACAAAACAATATACTTTTTAATGGTAAAAAAAATATCAAATGAATAAAGTACTATATGACTAAGATATCAACGATCAACACTTTGTCTCGAAACCTATCCTAATTGACGCGTCACATCTAGTCGTTGTCATACGAGCACTCTGAATGTAGGTACGGACCTCACTATCGCATTTCGGTCAAGCCCACAGTCATGTCGAGAGTCCTGTGTGGGATGGTCGTGTCAATTGTGTTCCGGAAGGAGACTATGAACCTAAGTCTCTAATTCACGCGGCTTGGTTCACAAAATTTCTAATTAACACGTTCGCATTTTAAAATTCAACTAGTAACTCTATTGCGCCGAGAATTACAGTATACATTAAAAATCGCATTATTTAATACATATTAGATTCTGTAGTTTATTGCATGTACAAATAACAAGATATTTTTTATTTTTCAAGAAAACCTAAATAACGCGTCTAATTCACGCGTCAAAAATGAAAGCGTTAATTAGTAATTGGTTATAAAATATATGGAATAAGTAATATCTATCGATAAAAACTCACTACTTATACCTACGTAAATAATGTTTTCTCGAATATGCAATGAAATGTTAGTTTGTAACTTCAAGCGGTGAAACTTGTAAGGGAATTTCATACAAAATCAAGCTGCCGAGACATCGAGATATAGTCTTCGTTCCGGTGGTCATGGTCATGTCATAATCGTAATGAATGTTATATTGATGAGAACTGCAAAAATGTATAGGACCCAACATATTTCCCCAGTGCCTTAAATAATAAAGACTGTGCACTAATCGTTTTTGTTTTAATAAAAAGCAATCAGAAATTTAATCGGATGCGGGTGGCGCAGGACCGGTCATTGTGGCAATCTTTGGGGGAGGCCTATGTTCAGCAGTGGACGTCTTTCGGCTGATATGATGATGATGATGAATCAGAAATTTTGTATAATTAACACGTTTTTATTCTAATTCACACGTCAAGCAAAATCTAAAATATTATAATTAACGCGTCGTTTTCCTAATTCACGCGTCCTCCAAAAGTGTAATATTCTAATTAACACGTCCTTTTTCTAATTCACACGTCACATAAATTTTAATTGATTTTTAAATAATTATCCTTTCATAATTATAAAGTGACGCATAGACATTTAAGTTTCTACGATCAATATGTTACTATGTTTGTAAAGATATTCATTGAAAAGTAAGTAGAAAAAAAGAGACGTGTTAATTAGGATTTTAGCACACATCTGGAGAATGACCGGTATGCATCACAATGTACACTGTACTATTATTATATATTGTGTTAATAAAAAAATATGGTACTTAATACAGTTGTTAATGTTGTTTTAATACCTACCTCTATAATAATAAGTTAAAACCGTCTCCCTATTTTTTATATCTATTCGTCAGTGGAAAACATAAAAAGTGTAAACATACCTACCTAAAAACATGGATTATTTATTTTTATACTTTGAATGATGCGCTCAACAACCAGTGTTACCAGTGCCCGTTGTGACTCTTTTTTATAATTATAACTAAAATATTAAGTACTATATTTTTTCTATTAAAATAGAAAAGGATAGAAGGGAAGACCCATTTTGTAAAGATACAATTTCATAAATCTGGTCTGGGGCAAACCCCTTGCCAATCTTCAATTACTTATATTAAATTGGAGAACTTGCCTGCTACCGCAAATACCGAAGTACGTAAATTTTGGAAATTTGTCTCTGTCACTCCAACTAAAGCGTCATTAGAGTGACAGAGAAAAATCTCCGAAATTTGCGGATTTCGTAGTTCACGGTAGGACCGCTTAATTATGGTATCAATAATTTGAAGTCTATCCGTAGCTTTATAAAATGTGCCTTTGAAGGGAAGTTTCTAAATAAAACGAATACAACGCATTATTAGGTTCTTATTTAGAAGGCATGTGAACAATGGTCCATCAAGCTCTTTTCCTTAAATTTAAATGCAATAATAATATCGTAATTCTCAAATAACATTTAAACTAACTACACAGTTGCGTAAAACGCTCTACGGTAATAATGAGCATAAAATTGACATTCACAACATTGAGAATGTGGGACTTTGTCACACGGAGACCTACAGCCTAGTTACGAAAAATCACCCAGGGTTCTAGTATAACTGGTGTTTGACAGCAACTCGTATGTACGTCTTGCGACTACTCCACTCTTTTACATAAGGAGGAAACTCTTTCGACTGTTTTTTTTGTTACTCGATATTTCCGATCCGAGAATCGTGAACCAATTTAAAAATGTTTTAATCGAACACCCATTGGCCTAGTCGGGGTCTGATGATGGCATCTTGGAAAAATCAGTAGAAGTCGGTTTTTTATTTGGTAATTTAAAAAATGTAGAGAAATGTTGGTTGTCTGTAGAAAATTTTAATTTGCCGCCTTTTAATTTATACGTTGAGTAGGTCGCGTCGCCGTCAAACATTACCAGTTGTGCTAGGATCGCAGGGCTCGTCCGTCCCTTTTGACATTGAATGTTTGGCGGTAGGATCAAATGAAAGGAACGACTCTGTAGCCGTACTGACTTTGCAAGTATACGGAAACGATAGGTTTTACTCGATACGTAAAGCAGGCCATCGCGCTCGCTCCAATATTTGTCAGTGCAAGCGCCATAGAATGCATGACGTATCGAGTGAAACCTAAAGTATCCTTTACTTTCCAACTTACGGTACGGCTACTGATGACTGTGAGGCTCGTTTCTCGAAAGCTTGTAACTTTTTAAAACAAATGGAAGTCTCTTTTTGACACCATAAGTTAGATAAGGACTTCCGCTTGTATTACAAGTTATAAGCTTTTGAGAAATAGGCCCTAGGCTGCGTTACAATACAGTCGGTCTGTTAGGCCGCACGTTTAAAATTTCGAAAAAATAATACATGTAATAGAAGATGTTCTTAGTCAGCTTGCGTGTTTCAACATCCCTGACACAAGAGTATCGCGGCTGTATCTAATGGGCAGATAATATCTGTCACTGTCTAATAGTTATTTATTATACAAGGGGCCAAGTTGTTGTTTAACTGTCGTGCCAATATTGAGACCTGAGCTAGCGAAAGATTCCAAAATTCTCTCTCTACGCTCGTGGCTCAAAAACTGGAATCTTGAGCATTGCGAAGGTCTCAAGGCACGAGAGTTAAACAAACTTTGCCGCCAAGTATAATACGACTTTTTTCCCCTCACTATCGCAAGGAAATATGATTACAAATCTCATCCAAATGTAAATTAACTTAAAAAAACCATTTAAAACGTAATGTCGAAATGTATCGTAGTATGGTACTTAAATATAGCCAATTGGCTAAATTAATGGCTTACAAAATCACCAATGAGAAATGACCAATTTAATGTGTGAGCTCCGATTGCGCATGTTTACTACGGTCATACAGATCCACTTATACTAGGCAGTGCCATAGGAATTAGAGATTACTTTGTCTCACAAGTGAATAATAAGCGTTTTTACCCGCTCCTATTAAAGGATAAAAGAGCGCTTTAAGAGCTAGTGAGGGGAAAATGTATTCATTGACCCTTAAAAGGCTTAGGGCATATTTATGTTTACCACATAATTTTGAAACAATCTGTTACTGAAATAGGTCAAAGCCAATTCAATTTAGGTGTGACTGATGCCCTATTAAGGGTTTAACAATCAACAGTGACTGGTAGCTTATATTACAGGATTTGGATAAGACCTACTCCTCGTACCGAATAGTACAATTCGAGTACCTTCCTTATCTTTATCAGACGAAAAATTGCGAATGGATGGATGCGGATGGCGCAATCGTAATTGTGGCAATCTTTAGGAGAGACCTGTGTTCAGCAGTAGACGTCTTTCGGTACAATATCAAAATTATATTCAATTAAAAGAACCGTCCCAAATAATATTAAAAACATATTACCAGTTTACCACTGATACTATTAGGTTTTTTTTTATTTGGAGCAATTCAAATGTAAATACCCAAATTCGTGATATTCCCCACTAGTTATATATTTACCTTACCAGTACATTAGTGGCAGCAGGAAAATTGCCCAAATTATTTTTATAATTGACTTCCACATTCACGACATAGGATGAAAGCTTAGTTTACTCTTGGCTGTTGGTCGATCGATCTTAGTGTTGATGTTTAAGTATATTTCAAATAGGACATCGTCATCCTATGATAGTCCACTGCTGGACGTAGGCCTCTCCTATTAACTATGCGTATAAACGCATTAGGAGGTAAATGCCCATAATCGCTACGCTGGGCAAGCGGATTGACGATCGCAGTAATATGTCCACTATGATGACGCTTCTGCCCATAATCAATCTTTTGTCAAATAATGGTCAGTGATACTTCAATCCCTCAATCGAATCTTAAGGTACCCGCAGGAGGAGTTGAGGATTCCAAATATAAATGAGCTGATTTTTATGGCAAAGAAATTCTCTGAAACCGGAGCTGAGAAACACGTAAACTGACAATGATGGATCTTCTCAAATAGTACTATGACGTTAGCGGGTATTTTCACCTTTAAGGACACCCAATGAACGCGAGATAAACCTTAGTTGCAGTCAGTTTCGTGACGACAACCAAGTACGATATCTTTAGGAATTTAACTTAATTATAATATCGCTTATTATAATTTATAAAATGAACACCAAAACTCGAGTTTTCAAAGAAATTGTATGCATAATTGTCGTTATAAACCTGACAGAAATTAAAGTTTTTTAACCTCACGCTAATTGGGTGTCCCTAAATGTGAAAATGCTCTAGCGTTTATCGCGTGCATAAAATATCGGAGCTCCCAAATACACTATTCAAGAACACTTTCTTCATCCATTTGGCTAGTAACTGTAACATCTTAACAAACCGAACTACCAGGTTAAAAATTAAAAACGGTGTCAAGCAGCGTAGCGTGTTAAATTAAAACTTGTGGTCAGGGCGTGCTTCTGAGTCCAGGAGCGGATCATTCTCTTCATCACACCTGGACGAGCGCGAGCCATGTCTCGTCGCTGACACTCTTTGGCTAAAGTGAAGTAGATTCGGCACTAGAGCCCCACAGGGCGTGGCAGGCGCGGACCTAGACGAACCTCTAGATCCAGGCGACACTCGTGTCCTAACAGGGTAAGCCACTGACAAAGGCATATATAAGCTCGTCTTTCTCGCCTTTGGAGTCTTTTTTATACTGTCTATTCTCCGGTGCCTTCTTTCGTCGCTAGGTCTCCTTAAGGTTGATTCTCTGGATTGTGTAGGGCTTGTGGGTTGCGGTGGGGACTCGCAGGCCCCGGCTATTTCTGTGGAGGGGCAAGTGAAGAGGTGGCGGAGCCCTAGGGCCTCGTGTTCGTAGTTGTCGTCGCGGGCGGGGGAGCGGTGCGCGGGAGGGGAGGCCCCGAGCCTGGGCTTGCAGGCTCCGTCGCAGTACATTTCGCAGTCTATCAGCTCTAGTTCCAAGTCGAAGGAAGGATCCTGCTGTAAAGAGGAAGGATATCGTTATTATAATACCTAGTCAACTGTTCATTGCTGAATACTCAATGGTGGTGGTACAAGGGAGGTACCTAAAATGAGGTTCGTATTTGATACAACATCGTTTTAAGACTCGCCCATGACAACATTGGCTGAACGGGGGATGTAATAAGATTCTCCTTGAAGGCTGTGGTTTTGGAATATATGTTTAGGAATGATTCGGGAGGTCTCCGTTTGTGAGGACAGCGAACATAGTACGGTACGGTAGCTAATACTCATTAGTAGTACAACAGGAACTAAAATGAGGTTCGTATTTGATGCAACATATTTCTAAGACTCAACATTGCGACGGGTGAGAATGCAATTGTGCCATATCCATTTTCAAGCAAAATCGGTTTTTAATGGTTCTTGATAGCATATTTTTTTGTAGTTCATAACACTAATCGATTTAAAAAAAATCTTATTTTATATTTTTAAGAAACATATATTTTTGTGCCATATCCTCAAACCGCAATAAATGGGTCATTCTCAGAATTAGGTGTTCTCAGCCTCAACTCCGTCTTGATTTTGTACAGTATGTTTACTGCTATATATTCTATAAAATACGAATCATTGAGTTATTAAGATCATATGTATACTTTTGTCCCTCATATATATCTATTAGTTCACGTTTTATAAGCCATTGTTTTTTCACTAAGACGGAGTTGAGAATGTTGCGACGGAGTTGATATATTTTATACGGAGTTTAGAAATATGATATGGAGTTGATGGATACAGTGCTCTTAAACCTGAATGAGAATTTATATATTTTAATACTAGCGATCTGCCTCGGCTTCGCACGGGTACTATACCTAGTACATATAAACCTTCAAATATCATCAAAATCCGTTGCGTAGTTTTAAAGATTTAAGCGTACAAAGGGACAGGGGCAGAAAAAGTGACTTTTTTATTAATTTGTATACGAATTTTAAAAGGCATGGACGAAAACAAACATTAACAATCACTTTGTGAATAACATGTTACACGTAATAATACTTATTTTACGCTGTCGCTCTTTTTATTTTGACATAGCGTATTTTTCGGGATCATGCTTTATTTTAGATCTACGCCTACGTTGAGCTTCTTTCATATACTCTACCGTAGGGTTTTTGATTTTCGGCATTTTAAGTATATGAAACAAAAAAATAATAATATTGAAGTAAGTTTAACGAAAAGCCCTAGCTCCAAAAATGCTGTAAACGGTATTGTAAGTAAAAAATCTATAATTAGTGTTCAGAACGAAGAAATGGCGTCAAATTTCACATGTTTTATTTTTCTTGGTATTGTAGATCAATGTACTATGTAAACAGTACATGTCTATGTAAAATTCGCAGTAGGTACCTAATCAAAGAAAGGGAGTATAGGTACTTTAATTTTGCTTTAGCAGCAAATGTGATGAAAAACAAGTTTTTTTGCATGTGACTGCTCACTTAGATACTAAATACACGTATTTTTTAAACTCCGTCTAAATATTTGACGGAGTTTATTTGACGGAACCTCGGGAGAAAGCTATTTTTTATTTTTATTTCATTAATTATCTTATTTAGTACAACGACATTACACGCATTTAACAGGTAATACAGTTTAATTCATTATACTTAAATAGTAGAACGATCAATCACACCAATAGAAAAATAAATGACTAAACGGAGTTGAGAAAATGCAAGTGACAAAAAACGGAGATTAGATACTTACGTTCGTAAAATCGCCCAGCGTCGCCAAACGCACCTCTGTCGCCCAACGTGTCACAGACAAGACTGAACTGGCTCGCTCAATGCAATAGTGATGTGCGTCAAATTGCAAATAGTGATGTGAAATTTTGTTTTGCTTCCAATGACGGAGTTTAGTCATAAATTCGTACGCGCGGAGAAAAAATCATATTTCTTTATACAAGCAGTTGAAATAACAATTAACTTAACAAAATGTTAATTTGTTCAATTGACTATAATAAAACAATACCCTGTGTTAGGTAATAGTAGTGGTTCCCGAGTTGCAAAGAGGTTTGTCCCAAATTTTGGAGTCTGTACGCTTGATGGAGCATGATAAAAGTAGGCTTTTATATTTTTTTATTACTAGTTCTCAAGAGATTATCTTCGAAATTACAACTGCTACAGGTAGAATAAAACGAAAATTTCCCTTCAACATTTTTTTTATGCCATATATATGCAAGAATACAAAGTTATTCTACCCGACGCCCAAAAAACGTGCCCTATGAGAATGACCCAAATAGTGATTACAATATTGTGCCATGTCCGGACATGACACAAATTTACGGTTAACAGCCTGTTTATCAGTGTGCCAAGCGACTAACCGATCAACATTTTTGTGACATAATCCATTAATCGATTTGATTGTATCGATTCGATAGGTACTTTTTTTACCTACCCTCTCTTTTGATGAATGACAATAAAGAAGGTAGGTTTGAGTTATAATGATTTGTGTCATTCATAGGTACTTCAAGTTTTTATCTTAATAACTTGGTGGTATAAATACATAATATTTATAATTACGAGTACCTAACCATAAATTGTAAGAAATTACATATATTACAGAAAAAAGATCGAACCCCCTATGACCAGGATTGGAATTGATCCAGCGACCTCCTGCTTTCCTGCCATGCCGTTTAAGTCCTGGCCACAGGAGGCCTCGGTCACTATTCCTGAAGTACATATTACATGACATGTCTTTTAATTTATAGAGCGTTTATTTAGGTAGGTACTTAAACTGTAATATTATTCGTTGATAAGAAATAATAACGTTAATATGTAATTCATTAGTAAACGTATTATAAGCTGTTCTCATCGATATTTTTTACATTAGCACTAGATGTCGTTGAAAAACTTATCATTTCACAAAATAGAGAAGGTCTCCTATTAGATGGTACAAGAAAGTAAAAAAAATATTCACATAAAATATTAGAAATCAATGTTGGCACCATATGTATTTACGTGAATAATTATGTCTTCATATTCGAAATAAATTATCGTCTTGACTTGAAATAAATCTAGTTGTAAAATAACTTTTATTTACATAAACAATTGCTTTTAATGTCTGCATTTCTTGACATTGCACTAACATTTTGTGACACATCCATAACTTTGTGTCATATCATACATAGCAAGTTAAACATTTTCTTACCAAAATGGATATGGCAATTGTAAAACTACTTATATCTCATGATTATTATAAGTTAAACATTAATTTGTATATAACAAAATGTAGTAAATTAATATACTAAAGTGTCAGTTAAGTTAAATATTGCAAAATTATAAGACATCACAAGAAATATTTTTTTTGTTTCATTTCGCTCTCCTCTAAACCAAGGCAAGTGGCGTATAGCACAATTGCATTCTCACCCGACGATTAGCTGAACGAGGAATGTAATGTAAAAAGCTTTTCCTTGAAAACCGTGTTCTCTGGATACATATTCAAGGACGGTTAAGGATCGTGGGGGAGCGAGTTTCCCTCATAATTTGTGACACCAGTGAAAATAGCAGCATTTCCGTCTAACTTGTAATTACGACTAAAATTTGAGTTGTTTTTAATGCCGTCTAGAACACCATTGGCTATATGAAGGATGTAACAAGGCTGTGATTTCTCTAGACACACATTCAAGGACAGTTCGGGACACTCTCTATCCGTAAGTGAAGAAAGCGAATCTAATGACAGATAATGACATTAACTGCGGCTAAAATAAGAGTTGTGTTTAATGCCGCATGGAAGACATGTCATTGGCTATATGGAGGATGTAACAAGATTCTCCCTAAAGGCTGTGGTTTCTCTAGTAACCTACACCTTCGGGAACAGTTTATATCCATAAATGAAGACAGCGTATGTAAATCTTTTTTTTTTTTATGATAATAAATCTTATTGGTAATGATATTGATTACGGCTAAAATAAGAGATGTTTTTAACGCCACATAGAAGACTCACCATTAAATGGAGGATGTAACAAGATTGTGTTTTCTCTAAACACACTTTGGGACAGTATCTATCCATAAGTGAAAACAGCAGATCTAACGACAGGTAATGACACATAACTACGGCTAAAATAAGAGTAGTTTTTAATGCCGCATAATGGACTTGGCTGCACGGGTGACGTAACAAGATTCTCCCTAAAGGCTGTAGTTTCTCTGGATACCGGTTCAGGGACAGTCCGGAACCGAGGGGGAGGACGGGGCTCCCTCTCAGTTAGTGAGGACAGCGAGCGTAGTACCGCAGCCTGTGAACGATTCGAAGTCCGTGGAATACGGAGGCGGGACGCTCGAATTTGCTTGCGGGGGTTCTATGTTTTACAAACTACGACTAAAATTAGAGTTGTTTTTAATGCCACACAGAAGACTTACCATTGGCTGTATGGACGATGTTACAAGATTCTCCCTAAAGGCTGTGGTTTCTCTAGAGACACCTTCAGCGGTAGTTCGGGACAGTCTCTATCCATAAACGAACACAGCGTATTTAATTACAGGTAACGCCATCAACTAAAATAAGAGTAGTTTTTAATGCCACGTAGAAGACTTACCATTGGCTGTACGGGCGACGTAACAAGATTCTCCCTGAAGGCTGTAGTTTCTCTGGATACCGGTTCAGGGACAGTCCGGGACCGAGGGGGAGCACGGGGCTCCCTCTCCGTTAGTGAGGACAGCGAGCGTAGTAGCCCGCAGCCCGTGAACGATTCGAAGTCCGTGGAATACGGAGGCGGGACGCTCGAATTTGCCTGCGGGGGTTACACGGAGACCTTTTGCAACATTACTAATGTCTTGTTAACTTAGAGTTTGGTAACATGTAGACATTGGCAAAAGTGTGATCGAATTAAATGTGATCAGTGAAATACATAAGTATTGTTAACCAAGTAAAAGGTAACTTCAATCTAATCAAGGGCAATGATATAATAAGTAAAGATATGTTACACTGGCTCTAAAATTGAAGCGCGCAGATTGTGATAATTCTAACAATCGCTCTTAGTCCTGCCCAGACCACCGAGAGGTGTGTACCACTGCAGAGTTCTCGCAAATCACATGAACTGCGCCCTAAAATGTCATTTTATGTTATACAATAGTGAAAACTATGAAATAAAATGCAAAAATGCTCTTAACATCACACATCATGCGCAATTAAACTGAATTATATATTTTTTTCAATTTTATTATTTATTGAAAATAAAATAGGACGCCATTTTGACGTTTTTGACTGACTTCGAGAAAAAGACAAGCTTATGCCGTTTAAGATCAAGAGTAACAAAGATAAAACAATGTTTTTCAATAACAACCTTAAGAATGCACGCGCAATTGTCAAATGCTAGTTGTCTCTTTTTTATTTATTAAATACGAGTATATGTATTTTGCCATCTCTTTTACGCAGTTTGAAGTATGAAGATAGGTGTATGTCAACTGTCAATAAATCGTAGGTGTATGATGTGAAGTATTTATTTCGCTCATTTTGTTAGAGTATAACGTATCTTTACTTATATATCATTGATCAAGGGCTGATTATCCAATCCTCAGTTAAAAACATCCTTTAGTACATATATGTGATATTACTATCCTGTATTCCAGTCATGAGAAAAAAGGGACAGGGCGAAAATTCATTTAACAGATACCTTCTCCACCAGGAAACCAAAAACTTCTAGACTAGACTTGATTTTCAGCCTGGTAAAGTATGGCTCACATTAGAATAGGTCGTGTCTAATCCATTAATAGCTGTGCTAAGGTGGAGCTATACGGAAGCCCGTTCCGTTTGATGTGAGGTTCCATACAGTTCAAAGCCCGCCTCGTTTGTTACGGCCTGTTGCACCATCTCTGGTTAACGCTATCTGTCAATTAAAAAATATCACTATCTCTTTCTTTCACTTGGAAGAAGAAAGGGACCATTATATTTTTAACCGGCAGATAGCGTTAACCAAAGAATGTGAAACAGGCCCTTAATGTAATAAATAAATAGCTTTTGTGCTATCAATTTTTCATCGTTACGTTATCAGAAATAGTTAAATTTTACCTTCAGCGGTAGTTCCTATGCCAGAAGTAAACACCAAATTTGCTAAGAGACTTGGTCTTTTCATGTTTATGCACATCTATAGAAAAGTGAACGAAGCCTGTAACATTAAAAGCAACACTACCAGGGAAGTTAAAATAACTACTCATAACTGGTTAAGCACGCTAAATTATCAACAGACAGAAATGATAATACCATAAACCTTAACTTACACACATTTTAATCTCAAGCATTCAAATTCTACACACTATTTATCAACTACCCACTTTACTCACTCACACACACACACACTCCCTTCCACACACCGTAACTGCAAGTACCTGCCCTCTTACTATTTGGAAAACATTGTATATATTAACGCCTTCTTTTGACCTTTTTAAATTGTATATACAAATACCTAAAAACCTTACATATTTTCAAAGTATCTTTAGCGCCAGTTAACCCAGATTCTGTTGGAAATCGTATTGTAGTGTCGACCTACAATACAGGCCGAATGGCCTAGTGTAGGAGTCACAGTTAAATCTTACGCCTAAAATGTTTGTACCGTACAGTGTTAAGTAATCTTTGTTATATATTTAAGAACTATAATATTGTGTACTTACTTAACTCACTGTCTATATAAATAAACTATTTTTGATTTTTTTTTTTTTGATAAAACAAGTGATATTTTAATAAAAAAGTTATAAAATGCGAAAGAAACTCTATTAATTTGAAAAAAAATAATGAGCAATAACAATTATTTGGATTTTAGTCGTACCTATGCTATGAAATAAAAATACTAGACCATAGTACATGGTTATTGCTCATTTTTTTGCAAATTAATAGTTTCTTTCCCATTTAACATAAGTTTTTTAATAAAATATCACTTGTTTTATAAAATTTAACTATTTCTGATAAAGTTATGAAGAAAAATTTATAGCACAAAAGCTATTTAAGCAAATTATTAAACGTGTAAAAAAGAGGCCAAGTTCGAAAAAAACGTAAAATTGCCAGATCTCGAAAACCGTCCAACTTTTATTGAGGTCTTGTTATGTTGGTTAGGTACCTCTTGGGTCGACCTACCTCGGGTGTCATTATTAATAAGCTAAGCTAAGCCCTGAATAAGCTACTCACTTCATTTGCTGCGTTGCATATGAAACTGGAGTTGAGAGATTCGGCAGTACTCGTCGCTGATAAAGAACCTGGAACATTATACATCAGGAATTCAGTAAATGGATTACAATCTTGATATGGGCTTGATCGTATGCTTATCATAACATAAATATTATGTTTACTTTATTATCATTCATCACTATTAAATTGATAACAAAACATCCCTAAGTGCCCACAACACAAGCCTTGACGGAAGTTTACCATGGGAACAGGTCGATTAGTGTACAAGGCCGTCTTTAACTATGGGGGAGCCCCTGGGCACCCAAAGATTTTGGGGCCCCTTTCGAAAGGAAAGTAAACGTAGACGAGTAAATGTGAGGAAAGTTGTCGATCTTTTGGTCCCCATGTGTTCAGGGGGGCCCCTGAACATGGGGGCCCTGGGCATGTGCCCCTAGTTATGGTAAAGACAGCATTGTTAGTGTATGATGTCTCTTTTTTCTTCCGAATCTGGTACACTTCGAAACTGATTCCTTCACGAAAATGAATGTACGAGAAAACATTTTATATAATGACTAGAAGATATACAATACTAACAACAGTTAAGTTCATCTTTGCCAACCGCAGCCCTCCCTGATGCTGCTTCATCACTTTCTTCACAGGAGTTAACATGACGCACTTTACACTGAACCAGCACGACCAGTTGAAGGATACCTTGTTCAGACCCGGCTGATATGTCCGCTCTACAGAGTTGGAATGAGCTGGCTTGAGTCTGAGTAATTTGATTATTCGCTTTAAGTCTATTTGAATAATTGTCGTCTAATAGGCTTAGTTTCTTCAAAGTCATCTAATTTAACAGCTGTTGGAATATAAACTTTAATGCTTTAACGTTAGTTTTAAACTCGAAACTTTTCATCGCGGGTAAAGGCAATTAATATAAGTGACTAAATTCCAACAGATTGTTAATTATTTTTAAGGGTACGACAGGGGCGTTGATTTGTAGTCTCTAGAATTACTTACAGACTTATTAAAACGGATTGGGCACCTCGCACATTTTTTTTGATTTCCTTATAAATAAAATGTCATGGGTTAGTCTTACACAAAACAATTTAACCCCACCGTAAAGTTCAATTAATGCTTAGGTTGTGCATACTGAACGAGTAGGTACAATATATTATGTCATGGGCGGCCAAATAAGAGGTATACACGTTCCTCTTCCATCGGCTATCTGGAACCGAAGGAGGTCAAAATGCTACCTCTAGGGTCCATCCTCAAACATATTGAGTTGATAGGACAATCCCTGGGGTTGGTGAAACAGGGGGCAACCACACAAAAGATCCCATCTCAATGGGTCGAAGTGTATCCGTAAGGGCCCCCAATAAGATAAGATAAGATCTTCTTCCACCAGACTCGAAATATATTTAGAAAATCACCCGGCACACGGTCTTAGAGATCAGGCCACCTACCGCGAAAATTGATATTCGTAAATTTTGAGGATTTTTCTTTGTCACTCATGTAGGCGTCATTGAGTGAAAGAGGTCAATCGGATCGGAGGATCGGATCGGAATCGGAGGATTTCGATTTCGCGGTAGGGCCGCAGGGTCGAATGCGTTCGGGTATTCGATTTCTGAGTAAAGGCTTGTTGTTTGGCGATTTTCATAAACAGAAAAATGACATTACGTTAGGGATATTGGAATGCTTCGAGGATAATTGAAGGGTTCACGGAAAGAACATGTCTAGTCAATACAAATTACAGAAGGAAAAACCACCTTACTTTTAACAGAATATGGTGTACATTTGCCCAGATTTTTTAAGCAGTGGACATGTTTTTTCCGTGGACCCTTCAATTATACTCTTTGGCCTATTGGGCTAAAATTTAACTAGCGCACTGTGTCAAATCACCTTAGCAGTAAAAGATAAAGAAAAATCCTCACCAGGCGCTCGAATAACATAGTTTCTGAAGTAGTGGACCATGAGATAGTTTCCGCCAGATTTGCCGTCGCCTTCCTCGCATGTGATGACTAGTGGAAATAAGTCCGGTTTGCTGGTTACCTGTCGACAAAAAAATTGTTTGGTCGTTCAACAATACTGTAACAGTAATTGATTTTAGCATAAATGTATGGAAATTTTGGGACACATTTATCTTCTGTTGGGATCTCAAAATAAACTCGTGAATCTGATGTTGAAAAAAAGTACCGTACTGGACGTAGGACGCATTAGGAGGTCATCACATCATCAGCCTATCTCAGTCCACTGCTGGACGTAGGCCTCTCCTACTAACTATGCGTATAGACGCATTAGGAGGTAAATGCCCATAATCACCACGCTGGGCAAGCGAATTGGCGATCGCAGTAATGTGTCCACTATGATGACGCTGCTGCCCGTCATCAATCAAATCAAAGAATGGTTAGTGACACTAATTGAATCCCTTAGTCGACTCTTACGACTCCCGCGGGAAGAGTAGGGGTGGTGACAAATGTATTCTTACTGCCGTCACCACACGGCTCATTAGGAGGTAAATGCCATAATAGCCACGCTGGACAAGCGAGTTGGCGATCGCAGTAATGTATCCACTATGATGACACTGCTGCCCATCATCAATCTTATACCGAAAAATGGTTAAAATGGACACTTCAATCCCTTAGTCGACTCTTACGACGCCCTCGGGAAGAGTTGGGGTGATGACCAATGTATTTTTACTGCCGTCACCTCACGGCCAAGTGAAAAAAATACTATTCAACCATAATGCTCTGAAATCCCTGAGGATTAAGAAATGAAGTGTCCAACAATTTATCAAAGATGGAAACATCTTTGTATAGGAAATGTATTCAACATAGGTGTTACCAACTTACCGTGTCTAGAACCAAGAGAACTGGCTTGGAAATGATTTAGTCAAAGCTCACCTCCTCATACGGCGGTGGTGCCTGATGGAAGGAACCACAGCGGCTGTACCGGGGCGGTGGGTACACCGAGCCCGCGGAATCGTGGTCCGACACCGGCCGCCGGCAGCACGCCAGCGCGCACGAGTACCGCGGCCGCTTGAACACGAGGCACCACACGCAGCAGATGAGGATCCCTCCTAGGGTTCCGAGGAGGAAGAGAACTGGCCTGGAAAACACAAACAGAAACTTAAAACACTAATATTAACTCCAAAAAACACGTCTACGACTGGCAGAAATATACGTCTTTTCCGATTCCAGGGAATGGAATCCGTAGGTGGTGGACCACATTTTTGGCTAATGGTCCCTTAATTATTAGTATGTATTAAACTTTCATTAACATTTAATACATTTCCGACACTGAGTACAGTACAATATGCCATTAACTCCAATTCGACGGCGACGGTAACAGGACTAATTGACATTCTTCTGAGGTTCTTAGATATTGCACGGCCACAGGTCTTCTTTCACTCCTTCCCACCAAACTCTACAACGATCTATTGTACGGTGGCTTAATTGGCTAAGTTCAAAATAATAAATCAATGTTGTGGACATTGACAAAGCACGCCATCGTGAGTAAGTGCATCACCCGCAAGATTTGAAACTCAGTGTCAACTAAATAAATGAATCGCGTGTTCTTCTGAACTTAGCCTTAAAACACTACAGCTAAGTAGAACGCTTACCATTGAGCGTACCAGGGGTACCGATAGACCTCTTTAACCTCTTGTTCTCTTCTGGGCGGGGCTGTGGCCGGAGCACAGCAGCCAGCTTCGCAGCACAGCCAATGAGGAGGGCAGTAGCGCCCATCGGGACAGGGTGTCTCAGATGCTACCCGCTGGAACACCAAAGAAGTAGTTGTTAGGTAGCATAATGGCAAGCTGTGGAGTTTTCAGTTGCGGATTGGAATCCAGAGTTTTTTCCAAGTCCAGTTGTTTTTCACATATACCTACAGGTGGGTTACATGTGGGTCAGGACTGAACAGAAGACTGGACGGTCACGCTGAGCAACTATGGCGTCAACCAAGATTCCGGGCCAGACGTTACCCTGTATACCTAACGAAGTACCTATTTGTTTATTCATTTATCAGGCATTTTTCAAGGCAACGGAAAAGTTATTATGGAAAAGAGTAACCTAAGCCTACGGCGCATTAAAAAAATAATGAGTATTTTTATAGCTCTGACAAAATGAATGATGACTGTTCAAATTGTCAAGTGGGCGGTCCTATCCAACCGTTTGATGAAATATACTTAAACAAAATCCTAAAGGCTAAAAAATATCCTTAACATTCAAAACTAAGACTTAAATAAGGTCAGGATCCGAGATTGCCATTTCCTTTACGTTAGGTAAAGTCTTGATTAAAACGCTTAAATACGAATGAAAGGGCATTTATAAGGATCAATTTAATACTGCTGAGGGCTTAAGGTCGTAGTATCAAAAGGAGTATTTCTTTAACAACATTAAGATGACCAGGCATTTTTCATTTTTCTGAATCTCTCAACCGGAAAAATATCCATCACAAACTATATACTAGAACGAGCCGGGCTCTCATAGCTCCATCGTCACATGGTGCATTATAGATAAAATGGAGCTCAATAGTCCCGGACGCGGCCAGGTCTATCTTCATAGTGTATGTCGTCGTTTCCCATGGAAATAAAACGTGAATAAATGTCAACGATAAACTATTAGCGGAACATCCGGGGCCGCAGCTTCAAAAGTCTATTTTCACTTGTCTCTTGTTCATGAATTCATGAAAGAGCCAACCTCATTTCTCCGTGAATGTACAGACAGCAAACATCTCTGAATGAACCGTTTTGATGTAAAAGGTTTCGGGAACTATATTCAGTGGCCTTGTAGCTTTAAAACGGGATTAAATGGGAAATGTTTTTGCTGATGTTCTTTCATTTAAACTTTTTGTCCCCCAAAAAAGAAGCTACATTTTATTTTTTCAATGTTTTGTACGTTGCAATCTAAGTCATAGTTAACTGCAATGGATAGGTACTTACTTGGCAAGCCAAGATTTCAGCCTAGGGACTGCACGTGTCGGGAAACTTGTAATTAATAAATGAATAATGTATATTAAAAGGCAAGTAATTTGAATTTTCCATTCCATTTTTCATTATCCATATTTTTCCGCTGAAGGTGGTTACAAGCCAAGTTTAAACGTGAATTTGGGTACCACCGATCTCATGTCACCGATTTCTCTCAATAGAATAGAATTTACAAGAGCGCCATGTATAATTATCTTATACATTTCCCGCTCGTTCTAGTATAACCGTGGTAATACGGACGCCGCGGGACGTCACGGATGATTAATGCTATGAAGCTCAGATAGCCCCTCGAGAGGATTGTTTACTAAAGGATTTAGTTTCCCTTTTGTCGACCCAATTAAATAAGCTTCTCGATTTCTTGCCACTTAGTCACATTCACATGTTTTTGGAATCGATTCGATTTCACCGGACTTTTCTATTGACTTAAAACACTATACTAAAGATACTGTTTGTGTGACTTGATATTGCTGACTGTATTAACTAGTGTACAATGCAAAGTGATTGGTAGATATAAGAACTTAAAATAATACATTGAAGGGAAAATTAAGACATAACGTATATATTACTAAACACTACTATTGGCGCAGTCGGTAGGATCCGAACCGAAACTTTACATTCATAGTTATACACTGAAGTGAAGAAAATTGTTCACCCCCAAATATAATCTTTTGAATGTTGAAGTAGTCGAATCTCTGAATAAATAATCTGAGTTGTGATTTGACCTTCTAAAAAGTTTGGTGTCTCTTGGGTTCTACTTCGTGAATAAATTAACTATGAATCGCATCGTAACTGTTGTCTAGTGAAATTATACCATTGCATAAGACTTAATCAACAAGATTTGTTACCTAATTGGTGTAATGTAGGTACTTATGTATTGTTGTTGTAGATTAAAAAGTAAACATTTACAAATTTTGAGTTGCTATTAATAACTCTTTGTAAAATTTATAAAAAGGGCTTAAAAAAGGGATGACAATTTATGGTGATGAAGTACCTCTATAGCTGTACAGTCACAAGATACCATACATAAAACACATCTTACACAAAGAAGGTAGCAAATTTTCACCTAGCTCAAAATTCTCTCGTCTCTTATTTAGACTACACATATGTATAAGTCTGCACCATATTTTGCAGCCTTCTTTGTGTAAAATATTACTGTTATTTAGGTACAGTCGACTACAAACAGATATATCCAAAGGACTATGCGTCAAAATTTACAAAAATCCAACAGAGATGGGAGTAGTGTCATTAAAAAAATCTTCTTATTTAAGTACTTTATTTCATTCTACAGCGCAAGGTTGAATTTCATTTCATAATTTAGTATAAATTAGTACTGCATCTGCATTTAATAAGGTGAAAAATAAATACATTCTCTTTGCAGTCGACCGAGTGTACATTGAATGAATATCGCTACTCGCTAGCTATCCAGCGCGGGAATGCTGCTTAGCATTCTTGGCACGTTTGGGCCGAGTGGTAGTCGAAACGGGGCTTACGTTAGTATTTAGTTTCTATGTTTCGTTAATTATTTTGTACGTAGTTTTTTACTTATATCAGTCAGTGAAAGTTTGCCCTAAGTTAATTGGTAGAGAATGCCTCATGGTATTAAGTTCGCCTTTTGTACGTTAAGTTTTACTTTTGTGCAATAAAGTTTAAATTAATAAATAAAATATTTTCTTCGGTTACCGCGAGGATTACTCATGAAATAAAACTATGAAAACGGATAAACTCGGAATGAAGTTAAAATTAGTTAATATACGCGAGTTTATCCGTTTTCATAGTTTTATTTCATTAATAAATAAAGTTAATAATGGCACAATTATATGAACTACATTCGAAATCATGCCCCTTTAACCGCACATACCGCTATTAGCTACTTGGTATTATTTGGTAATAAGTTAAAATTTATTATTGACGTAAAGCAAATATTAAAGTTTCTACAAACAATTAAAATTAAAACTAACTTTGGTAATTGAATACAAGGTGCTTCGTCTCCACCTTATATTCTCCTAGGAACATTGTTCTACTCTTGTATCATCATTAGATGAAGGGAATTGATAAATTAGGATTAAGGAACGATTTGGTAGGTAATCTCATTTTGTCAGTAGAAGTGTTTAGAGATTTATTGGCACCAGTGTCACTGACGTCAGTGACACTTTTAACACATCTCAAATCTAAGAGCGCATGGTTACTATCAATTGATTATTGCTAAACAAATACATCTAACTATTAGTTTCTGTAACAGATTGAGCGCCGGGATCTCTCGAGGGGAGTTCTCTGTGGGAGGTCCATTTTCGCTACAAAGCGGAAAAATCACTAGATCGACTATGAGCGTAGCGCGTAGCACTCCTTGGCAAGTTCGTGTTGCAGTGTTAAAATGAATATATATACATTAATAGTGCCGTACCATAATAGGAAGCAGCGTATAGTATCCCTAAAAATAATATTGTTCGGAACTCGTAAATATTTAACATAATTATGTTGACTGTATACAGGCTAGATATAACCGGCTGACGATTCGTCTATAAATAGCAAATCGATAGGGGCATGTGCACTGCATCCCGTCTAAGTTCTACGACGGTACTCTATTCTTTAAGTCATAGAGTCGAGATTCGGAACAGTTACGCTCGAGAATTGTGAATGAACGGTGAAACTAGATCAGGTTGTTGTCTTCGTACTAGGTTACGTAAATACGTTGAGTTTGGATTATTTATTGTGGTTTGATTTCTTTGCAAGGACATTGATTTTCTTTTTATGTAGGTATTCAAATGTGTGGATGATTTCTTCAATTAACTGAATAGTGTAGTGTGTCCAGGACATCTTTTAGAAAGCATAAGGATCTCAAAAGAAAGTTTTGAAAGTCAATATTTTCGTCGTGTCGTTGTTTTATTTTCATTTGTCGCTACGCTGTATTGGCAAATATGTACTTACAGATTCCATGTTTACAAAAGACTCTTTTAGTTATATCCATTTAATGTTATGTTTAAGTAAGTAAATCTGTGAACGGATCTGACTCATCCCAGGGTTGTCTATACAGATAACGTACCTAGCTACCAACCCGTCCGGTAGAAAAATGTTTATTTTTCGAACATAACGAGGATAAATCAATAGGTAACCTTCTTATCTAAAATAAGTACCTAAAAAACAAAATGGTAACCCGACTCAACCGCAAGAAGCTAATCCCTTACGATTTGTGAGGGATTAGGTACGCCAATCGAATTAATGTGTTCGATTCATTTAAGCTAGATTCATTTGTAAAGTCACTAGCAAATATAACTGGTAAAACAAAATAATTTTAATTTCTCGTCAGTACAATACCTACTTACAAGTTTCTCTTGAAACAATAAAGAAATCGTAACCCGAATAACGTTTTTAACGAGAAAAACATAAAACATTTGCTCAGTAGGATTTGACTTACCTATTCAAAAATACTTTTTCTAACATAAAATTAGACGCACATGTATATCATTTTACACGTAATTATTATGTTCATATTTTTGTGGAACAACCTTTTGTTGAACAAATTGTTTTATGAAATATTTTTTAAGTTTCTATTTTTCATGTAGCTTCTATAGCGTTGGTAAGCTTCAGTATTTTTCTTTGGTAGGTATATATGACATATAATATTTAAATGCATATTATTTCATGTTTGTATATTTAGTTTATCATTTTTATCGTAAATTTTGAGCATCTGTGTATGTCACTCTATTACATACACAGATTCAAAATTATTTTCGTTGTCTTATTTTGTGTCCCTTAAAACGTGACGGAGTGATCATTTTTGTAAGAGATGATGTTTTGTTGTCAATTTCTCATGTACAAACAGCAACACTCCTAACGGACCATTAAAGACAGAGCAGAGAGAAAATGAAACAGATAAATATAGTTATATTATGTCAACTTCAAATTAAATAATACACGGGAATGTTGATCTTTCGCACTGTTCGCAACTTGGTCGAATAATACAAATCGGGTTCCGAAATCTTACGAGACTAGTATCACGACTTCGGACGAACTCTGCTGACCAATGGGGCGAGCATTTCTACGGTTAACCAATGATCGCTCGCGGTTTCTTCAGAAGGTGACATTACCATGGTTACGTAATAACAAAAACGTTTAACCAATGATTGATTACGAATTTTACGGAAGCTGACGTTACTATAGTTACGTTATAATATATAACATCCGCTTTAGTCCTGGAGACGTCAATCTAACTTCAGAGCCGGTAATTTGACTGCTAAGCTGCTATGTAGAAATTTTCGTTCATTTTCCTTTCAACGGCTGTCACTGTCAGATATTTTTTCAGAGTTATAATTTCAGCCAGAAACTATCAAGGCTACTGACAGATTAAAGGATTATAGGTAGACTGTCAAACGTCTATCTACCATATTTCCACAAAGGTTACATAAGTATTCAACTAACGTCAACTAAGAGATGTGATGAATTATAATAAAGACAGCAATAGCGTTTGTCTCTGTCAATGAATTAATATTCTCGTAAGGCCCACCATACTATTTTCTTTAAATCTTATTTTGAACCTTGCCTTGTAAGGAATAGTGGCGAACTTCGTTTGTTTGAGAAAACGACCAAACAACGTAAATGCGACTTTATTAAGTTTATAAAAGGTTTAAATTTCATTGAATTGGAGTGTACATTGTAATGTACATTGGGCCTTACAAGGATATACATAATGGGTATGTGTATCACGAGTGTATTACTCTCCCTTCTTCAACCGGTCTGTTATGAATGTCTCCTGTGTAACCACATTTTGGTCCAACCAACTTGGCAGTAAGAAAAGGCGGCAAATTCAAATTTTGTATATTTGGCTTACGTAAAGTATTCAACTAACGTCAACTAAGAGATGAGATGAATTATAATAAAGACAGCAATAGCATTTGTCTCTGTCAATGACAAAAATAATTTAAAATTGCCGGATAACATGGCTATTTGTAAAAATATCTTGATTTGGAAAAATACCTTGCCTCGTCAGATAAATCATGAAATCCGATTTGAAGAAACCGTGATTAAATTACTAAACGGTTTTAGACAAATCTATGAAGAACTGTCGTTATCCAGTTTCCACAAGGAACAACGACATCTAGCGTCTAATCATGGCCGATAGCTAATTCTTAATTTTCGTAGACGAAGGAATTTTTATTATGTCAACTAGTTTTCAAATACTGAAATTTTGACGCAACAAAGATTCGATGACATATCATCGGGGACCATCGGAAATGTCGCGATCGTGCCTACTAACGAAAAATACCGAACCCATAATATTACACGACCAAATTGCATCCTTTGCCAAGTGGCTCAACATTCCTATGTAACTGACACGTGACTGTAAGTGTGATTCTCTTTCATGCAATATTTCCAATTTCTGAAGTGTATACCTAGCTGTGTTGCTGTTTGTTACCTAATTAAAATCTTGCGTGAAAAAGAAATACAACTTCACCGAATTTTTCAATATACTGAGTCGAAACAGCAACTAAAAACGCGTCAGAGTGGTATGAAACAAGACAGCGAAAATAATTTTGACCTAATAAAGGCATAATTTGAGTGATAGAAACAGATTTACGAAATGTATAGTTCGAGAAATATAAATTGAATGTTTATTTTTACTATAATGTAGGTAGAAAGTTACCAATTTATATTTCACGAACTATACCTACTTTTGATGTGTCTTACGATTTTTGATGTTCGCGGCAAGTATCATGTCTTATAGCTAGTTTCATTTCCAGGCCACAAATCAGGTTAGACCTAGATTCCAGACGGCTTAGCACAGACTAACAGGCTTAGGTTACAGGTCGTTGCCCATTAACCTAGTGCTCGAATCGATAGCCAGCAGACAGGTAAACCTTGATTACGGATCATTGGATTTTACGAGTATGAACACTTAATGCCGCAGTCAAAAAACCTGCGGCCCTACCTCGAACTTCAAAATCCGCAAATTTCGAAGATTTTTCTCTTTCACTTTAATGACGTTTTCGTTGGAGTGACAGAGAAAAATTCCTCGAAAACGAATTTCGATTTTCGCGGTAGTATATAGGCTTGGTGGCAGGACGAACTTTAAATTTAAGCCGGTGGTCGTGTATTACAATAAGTGTCTCGAAATCGATAAGTATTAATTAGATTTTCCTAAGTAGAAACATAAATTCTCTGACTCTATCTCATAATCGCGAGCTGTGTCGATTCAGACTATAAAAAAAGTGTCCGAAATTTATATTACAATTCGTGCGTCAAGATTTGGTGGAAACCAAATTAGTAAAGTGGGTACAAATGATTCGTATGGTCGGCAATGGATAGTAGTATGCATGTACCTTATTATCTATTAGGAGTATTCCAATTTAAATACTAACTAGTATGATACTATGTAGTTTAAAAGTTTCAGCCCGATGATAGACAGACAGGTTGACCCAGCATATATTATATCATATTCTGTCTCTACATATATTATACATATAAATACTTAAGTATCTACATAATTTAACTAGGTGCAGAAAAAAGTTTGATGCAAATAGATTAAAACTTAGTTTCAACTTGTCGATAAAATATAAACAAATTAAATCGCTAACAAATTATTCCATTATTCAAAATGGGACCAGTGACCAGTAAACATCACATAGATACCACTGCTTTAGTACCATGCAGTACTTTTTAGAATATAAACCTTATAATACGCTAACAGTATATTATACAATAGAACACCAGTAAATCATCTGCTCTTTCTGAATGCAAATAATAAAAAGCGCGGGAAACATTGTCCCGTGAAAGCTCTATTCTTCGTAATGTATCCCCAATCATCTCAGAGGGACCAAAAGTTCTTGATCTCCAAATGTGTTATACTTTAAACGGGTCTTGATTAAATTTACACTGGTTTTTGAAGAAGAAATGGTTAGTAGAAGAAATAATGAAGGCATTGCGCAGGCGCGACGCACGATCGATATAACTGTCAAACATCCACGCTGTTTCGCTCTATCATAGAAAAAAACATACTTAAATTTAAAAAATGGCATTATTTCGATAAATGACATACTCGTACTTAATACTATATGATAGATTAAAGAAAATATGGAAAAAATGCTGATGAATGAATGTTACGAAATATTTTTCTTTACGTTATTTTGTTACTTTGACAATATTAAGCTTCGGTGATTCAATAAAAATATGAAAGTATTAAATAAGTCGAAGGATTTCATTTGTTTTGAGTAGCCATTATTAAATATTGGCTTAGTTGCTTAGGTACATTTAGATATAGCTACTTGTACCTGTCAATCATGTCAGAATAAGTAATGAATGCGCTTCAAAGAAATGTCAGTAGCTAACATTTTCAATTTAATTGAAGAAAGAATAGGTAGACAAGAATGCATTTCCTTCTTAATTAGTATTGTTTCGTTATATTTTGTTTAAGCACCCAAATACTGTATTTTATACTCGTAAATTTCAATCAATGCATATGCACCACTACTTACGGTTTGCATGATGCATTTAATTTCAAACAACATTGATACAAAACACACAAAACCTAAAAAACACTCCACGAAAATCTAAAAACAAACACAACACTCACATGTGTGGGGCTGAAAATGAAAAACCCAACTATGGTGAAGGCAAACGCGGTGAAAATCATGGCTAATACCAAAACGGGTTTCAGGCGGGACATTAGGGCTTTGGTGCAGCTGCACCGATGTCAGGGGTCGTACATATTCGCGACCTGCCCCTTCGCGCGCGCGGGTCTTACTGAGGAAAGCCTTCGTTGACCATTTTACTGAGAACCCTGTAGCACCCTTCGCTCACCTCGCGTTTGACAAAAACTCCATCCTTCCGCAAATAGCTACGGACCTTCTTATATTTGTCACTGCGTTCACGCGTCTACAAATTTAAAATCGCGCTTGTATTTTCTCTTTGTGAGGCTTCCACGCTTGGGATAAAGATGAAAATCGTAGTGTTTGCAGTTAGATGAAGGTAAATAGGTTACATGTACGTACAGATAAGTTATTGCGAGTGTTATCAAACGTTGTTTTTATAGGGCGGGTGGTAAATTCACGTGGTTTATGCGTAGTGCCGTGGCGGAATCGAAGTGGCTGTAATGGAGGGTATTTTCCACAATGTTGCTGCTTGGAGCTTTGTAGTGGAACGAATGAAGTACTTAAAGTGCCTAATGTACAATAGGCAATATTTAAATATTTTAAAATGGCGTAGACAAAGTAAGCATCCTTAACTATACGAACAACCGTACAAAGGCAGTAAACAAGCAATAGAATAGCGTAGTAAAGTTATTGCGTTTGTCTCAATCATGAGAACAAACGTAGATATTAAGTTTTCCAAACAGAATAAGTAGGTACTTAAGAATTAACAGACAGTTTTTTTTATTTCACGGTTAGTCCAGTCCAATAAAGAAAGTCAAATCAAATCAAATCTAAGCATTTATTACACACATAAGTATTATATTTTTCATTTGCCCTGCAAGGACACAACTTAAGTTTTTGTAATAAATTAACATTGTTTTACATATATCATTATGACCTGTGCACGTCTCACATAAAACTAACGTTGAAAATGTCAGAAAAAACACAATGTTTTTTTCGGGAATGTATGAAAACTTCGTTTTTTTTCCGTTTTTTCGGATTTTTTCAGAAACAATCAATATCCCTGTTACTGTCATTCCTTGCCATCTGTTTCAATTGACTTTTCCTCTGTGACATCGCGTTCTCCTGGTATAAGTGAAAATTAGGCCTAATTTACATTGGTTTAGAGCTGAAAATTAAAGTGAAAGTTTCATTGTTTTTTTCGAAAAAATCAGGAAAAAACGAACTGTTTGGAAAGAAACGGGATTTAATCCGGAAATTTTCAACGCTACATAAAACATCCTTGCTTGTCTCGTCTAGTAAATAACTATTCTTCACTCAATGTGCACGTATCCTGCCGCAAACAGCTGTGCCGTAAACTTGATTATATAGAAAGCATTTTCATAACTCCTTAGTAAGTTTTTATAACTCCAGCTATGAGAGTAAATAGCAACTTAGAATGAGGGATGAATAAAGGTGCATTCAGACCAAACGAGCAATCGCTATTCTAACCCCCTACTCTACGAAATTCGATCGTTTAACAAAACGTGATTCGTTGATTTCGTAGAGTGGGGGATAGAAGAGCGAATGTTCGTTTGGTCTGAATGAACCTTTAGTAGTGATCGGAACTTTAGGGTTCACTAATGTTTAATGGCATACAGCTAAGCGTACCTTTCCACCAGAGCTATGCTATATTGATTTAAACATTCACGATTATCATTATCACTCATATTTTAACGTCAAACGGCACTTACCTCCTTATTTATAAACGTATTCCAACTTAACAAGCCGATAAGTATTGTTTGTCCTTTTTGGTCTTACCAATGTCTATAAGAGCGAAAGGGACAAACAATATTTAGTGGCTTGCTAAGTACCTAAAGTTAGGCGACTTATTACGAATAAGGGGGTCAATCGCGTTAACTTACTTTAAATCTGCAACCAGCCTGCGACCACGGGTGTAACGTCATGCCAGTGTAGGGACACATATGTAATGAACAATATGCTGACATAGCAATCGAGGTGCCGGCCGCGAGGCGCGGGCAGCGTCAGTTAGCCCCCGCTTAGCGACTTGTCCGGTTCATTCCCAATTCCCAGTATCAAGGGACATAGTAGAATCACCATTTAAGTAAATTATTATTTTGTGTTATATTTTACCTTCTGATTTGACCTTGTGGAGTTGTGTTATAATAAACTGTATTTTCTTACAATCAGTGACTTTAAATTAATATCCAATCAGTTTCATTAAATCCTACATTCAGTGATTATAAACTAGTAAACCTACAAGTGGTGACCCCGACAAAAGAACAATAGTGACTATAGACGTTCAGTGTGTTAATATTCGGCTATAAATAGACAT
>JALPQI010005235.1:0-57178 GCA_025490895.1 Thaumatotibia leucotreta | reverse complement strand
GCAGTTTTCTAAATTATGGGACTGTTGTCAATATATCTGGCTAATCTTGCCGTGTTCCTTAGGATATCCTTGACTTATGCATACTATTCTTCTTACTTTTTGGCACTAATTTCGCTTCATAAAACTATGCCAAAGAGACTAAGATTTGTATAGGATTAAATTATTGATTAAAGACCCATAAAAATTTCACATAATATGTGACATAATTCCTTTCACAGAGTATTACTGCGCCCAAGGCAGGGGTATATTAAAAAAAACATGGAGATTAACCAGAAATATAGGTCACTTCTGCAGAACACGAAAACGTGCAGTGGGGAATAAAAAAAAAGATCTTGTAAAAATAGATTTCGAAGGGGTTCTGGAGAACTTGTATTGTGAATACTGAAATTGCAGTAGCAACAAAAAAAGGACCAAAGTTAGCTAATTTAAGACCTAGTAAATTACAAAGGCCAGAAATTACAGCTTTTTAAATATATTGACCCGATTTTTTCATTCGAATTTCCCAGTTTTTTATCGGTACACCCCTTATTGTCACTAAGACACCTAAACAATCCAGTTCCAAATTTTAAGGCCATAAAATGTTAATCGATTGAACGTCGCGTCTTGAAGAAAATTCTTGTGCTACTGACACCATGTAATCGTTGGCGCGGATGCCCGCCGCGTGCGCACGCACGGGGTGCCGCTCAGTCAGTCAGTCTCAGGCACTGGTCTCACCACGAGCTTATTAACCCATGAACTATCGGCTATAAACACGAACAAAAGATACGCACTCCCGTGGAAAAAAAAGATACAGCGAGACTCGCCCGGCGGTGTTAGCGGGCGAGTATCGCCGTGTCTCTTTTACGTGCTTATAGCCGATAGCTCATAGCTTAGTAGCTCGCGGTGAGACCAGTGCCTCACGCAACTGCACCAGTATCGCCTTTCATACAATTTATTGTTAGATTAACGCTCCGCTCCGGGTAATCCGCGTCAGTTAGCGGAGGCCATCATGGTGACTTTACTGCAACTTAATTAAGTACTCTACAATATAGGGGGCTTAGAGGGAAAATAATTAAAATCAGATTCATTAAAGAGATTTAATTTCTTCTATTTACAATGATGTCACAAATATTCACTTACCTAGTAACAAATTATTATGACGTCACGGTACCGCTTATCTCTAACTTAATTATTGCATACCCTTAGCAAGAAATAAATAATTTATTTCCCTTACTGACTTACTATACTTTTAATGACCGACCTAGGTGAATGAATATCGTTTTCTAGTTTTATTCTACGAGCTACATAATTTTATCACCGAGCATCGGAGTTTTCATAAAACCGTTAGACCAAAATTATCTATGGAATGAAATTACAATTAATATAGCAGCCTAGCTGCAGCGTGCCGTCAATAATAAAATCGATTTGACAAGTCTCGCAAGTTCATCTTTTATTTGTATTTTTTTTTTTAATTTTAATTTATCATCCTTTAAATTTAAGCTGAAAAGAACGCAGTTTTCAATTACAACACTATTTTTTGCTAATAAGGAACGACAGTATTTAGATAACTTAAAGTAGTAGTTCAATTATTGATCGGTAACTTCATATTCTACTCCATGTTTTACAGTTGTGTGAAAACTCCGATGCCTATTGTTACATTACGGGTTAAAGAATTAGCTATACAGTTTCAAGTTCACTATTCTATCGAAGTTGGTCATTAAAAGGTTTCTAATATTATTATTATCCTTTTCCATCACAGATGGAGCTTATTGTGACATTATTGTTATCTATTTATTTACACATAATAGGTAAAGTAGTAATTTCCTATCTATATTATAGATATAACTAAATGGTACCTATGTTCTTTATAAAATCAAAAATAATAATTTCTCGATTGCAATTTTATCAATAAATAACTAAGTAAATAAAAAATTGTGAAATGCACGAGCAAAACATGTTATGGCACATTGTGATGATAAAAACAAATACAGAGACATTTAACTATAAACAATCACTACCTATTTAGAATATTTAGTAGCTAAATAACACTGACCGAGTGATTAATTAAATACTTACCTAAAAAAATGCTATTGTAAAATAAAAGAACTAGGAAGATCATATCCTTTCGTGATTAGTTACGCATTTCTATTATAAATGGAATGATTTCCAGCCTCTATGAACAATGACCTAGTGTACTATTATAATATTGTACCTACATGATGTTTGTTAATGTTTTAATTATATTATTAGCATTATAATATTGGTAACAATTTGGTTGGAAACGACAAGTTGGAAAATACAAGTTAAAATAACTTGCAGCCTTGAACCACGAAAGGTAAGTTTGGTACTAAATTCATCGAACCTATCACTTTCTTCGACATTTTACATAAATTATTTAATTATAACAAGATCTTTAGAATTACAAAAGCTACATGATGTCACAAATTCACTTTGTGTTTCATGTCTATTAACTATCCAATATAAAAAACATGATAAGGCACATTTCGGTAAGGACTAGCGTGCTACTACCTGAAACTAACATGGGTCACGCTTACCAAAGCATGAATTATCGCATTTGGCATGTTTTAGTCGACCATTTTAAACCCTAAAATATCAGAGCGTGACCCTTTTTCTATGGATAAACGCGACCGTATAGCCTGTGACAGACAAGTCAACGGGCGTCGAATGGTTATGTCGGGTTTATTTCTTCTTGTAGGTCCATGCGGAGTCTCCCTGGAACTCCAGGGTCTGCGGGTCCAGAGCGCCGGCCTCCACGCACGACTTGCAGCAGAACCTGCCGCAATCACGAATAAATTAGTCACATTTATTTATTTACGAAAATGCACCTTGGTAGGACATGCATCTTGCTATAACGAACATTTTTTGTTTAAGTAATTCCTATTCCAATTCCCCATTTCTTAGGATAGGTAAGTACATATTTATTTATTTATACGGGGTGAGGACGCCGCGAATCGGTATTCAAAGGAAAAATGATGTAAGCGTTGACTTTTAGTCCGATTTGCTGCAAGGCATAACTAAATTCTATACAATTCATAGTGGTAATTCGTAATACCTCAGATCGCGTATTCGTTTTGCCCACAGAGGCCTGAGTTCTTAAGAATTCACTAGGGCTGTTATTGTAATGTAGTACACTAATATACAGGGTGGAAAGGGACGACGTTCCTTTCCGCTACCGACAAGTCTACCAACCATTACGATGAACTTTCAGTATGAGACCAACATCGAAATATTAAAAAAAAAATTGACCCCTCATACAAAGTGAGTGATTAGTTAGAGTTCAATAGTATGGAAAAGTAAATTTTCCATGTACGCTTTCTCGATCGGTAGCGGGAAGGAACGTCGTCCCTTTCCACCCTGTATACCTATGGGGTCGTAAGTATTTTTTACTGTGCGTGCACACACAATTCAACATGAGTTACAGTGTTACTTACTTGGAGTAGTATTCGTGGACGCAGAGTTTGCTTCTTACGATTAGCTTGCAGTCGGCGAAGTATTGGTTATCTTTGCACAGCTCTGGGATGTACAGTTCTGCAAGATAAATACAATAAATAGGTAAGTACACTACTATACAATATTAATATCTATCTTTTGACGTCGAAGTTGAGCTCGAATTAAAGTTTTTTTTTGTCTAGAGAAGGTTTGGATAACAAATTTAAACGAACTGATTGGATTAAGTACCTACTTATTGTAGAATTTAAAATAGGTAGCAAACGATTTGACGATGTCGATGGTTTGGTGCAATCGACCTTAGGAACGTGTTTAGTCCAACACTACTCATTCGATACACATGATCTACATGATCGTAGTCGCGCTGTTGTCTACAATAAAACGAATTCATAATATTTACTCGTCCATCACCTTTGCATCTGTGAATAATCGAACATCGCAACCGTCCGTTGCATATGCATACACATCATTAATATGCACCACATGCGGGATAGCGTGAGCGTCAGAATTGCGGGTGTACATATCTAGATTCAAGATATTTCGTTTTTCTTCAGATGAGCAGAATACAATGTTTATAGAATAAGTACGTCACCATGCGCTACTTACTCTGAACGGTGATCTGCACGACGGAGTAGTGGCTGCTGTGGCCGTTGTCGGCGTGGCAGCCGTACGTGCCGGCGTCATCTTCCACCAGTCGGCTCACGCTGAGACGTGCCGCTGGAACATGGAAGAATACATAGTTATTTTTAGCACTCACCTAATCCTTGGCTGACACTGTTGCAATAGACGATACCGGAAATTTGACACATGTAAGCTTCGATGGTGCCGTGTTTATCAGTTGTCGTCACGTTCTGACGTACGAGTAAGCAATACACGGGAAAAATTAGACAATCATAAGCCACCTAGATGGCTACAAAAGATAACTGTGCTAACGCAGTTTGGAACTTTGTGGAATCAAGTCGGAAACTTCGATCATTAAGGGCGTAAACTTAACTTAATTTTTATCACACAATATTTCTCACGAAACATGCCGCATTAGCGAGATTCACATAAATATAGATAAAGTGCCTAAAGAGTTGTTGAAATGTTAGAGGGACATTCCACGAAAATATCTGCCATGTTGTTGTGTGTAAGATGATCTCAAATCTCGTTACGAGACCTAAGTACCAATACCAGTCACCTAGCACGGTATGCTTATATTTTTTCCCAGAAGGAAAGATAAAGAGCAGCCGCTGACATAAAAACGATTCTCTCAACCTATTCTTGGAATTCGTCTTCTGATCACGCTTTTACGTTTCGCTTCTGCCTGTCACAAAATTTCCGGTGAAATTATGACCCATTTTTACCCTGTAACTGTAGACCTACCTACCGCGAACTTAGAAAATCGTTAATTTCAAGCATTTTAGCACGTATTCTTTGTTGGAGTAAGGACATACTAATGCCCGCCTTTCACTGGCTCATTAATAGCTGCTACTATCACTTCGCTAGCAATGAATATGAAACGGAGCCATTAATTAGTCTGATTCGCTCGCAGTGGAAGGTGGGCACAAGGGTTAGGTGATCGCAAGTAAAAAGCTGATTTGACGCATGTAAATACTCACGTGTGAAGTAGATCCTGTCGCTCTCAGCCAGTTGCACGTTGTCCTTGGTCCAGTAGACCCTGGGCTCGGGGTGGCCGTCCACGTCGCATGACAGCTCCAGGCGGCCTCCGGTCGCCAGCGCCGTCTGCTGCGCTCGGAGCGAGGTTCGCACCGGCACTGTGCAACGCGGTATTTTATATGGAGAGAACTGAATGTTTTCTAGGCACTAGTCGTTTATGCAACTATACGGGTTCTTAAAATCGTCGTTTTGTAATAAATAATAGAGCGGAGAATTCTTATTATCAGCCGTTTATTGCCCACTGCTGAGGATAGGCTTGCGTTCCTGTACACGTCTTATTATTACGCTTATTATAGCACAATTGCATAAACTACTATTAAGTCAACTGCTGTGGAACAAATAAAATTATTAAATATTTTCTTGGTTCATGTTTTTTAAGTAGTCACACTACAAGAATCAGAATATTAAGAAAAGTCGGGTGCTATTTTTGTAAATTATTTGAACTCTTATCTGCATCATAAAAATAAATATAATAATACATAGGTACACAAAATACAACATATATTATAATGACAACAATAAGTATGTACACAGTATTTTGTTTCCTTTGGTACATACCTACCATCAAACTCCTTGTATAGAGTAAAGTAACATATACTGGTATGAAAATATTCTGGTGTGATTGATGTTTGTGTTTGTGTAATAGATATTTAGTTAAAGACAGAGAAGGATGTGCGAGAACAGATCATGCAGCGTGCAATCTAGTAAGATCAAACTACTAGTTATAAAGCTTTACACATTTTAAACAAGTAGCACAGCTTTTAAACATCTTTCTGTAAGGCATAATTATATCAGATCAGATTATTTTAGACAATATAATACATCATACCTAGGTACATAAAATACAACATCTGGTTCATTAATGAATAATCATACTTTTTACCGTAAGCAGGTACCGTCTGCAGTTAGTAGTTACAGACCTACTACTCGTACCGCGAACATCGAAATTCGTATATTTCGAGGATTTGTCTATGTCACTCCAACCAAGGTTATTAGAGTGAAAGAGACGAATCCTCGAAATTTGCGGGTTTGGAAGTTCGCGGTAGAGCCGCTGTACTTACACAAAATATCGATTAAAAGCTGTGCCACATTCTTATGATCTTACCGGTGAACTGCGGAGGCATCTGCGGGATCTCGACCGCGGGCCTTGTGGGCGGCGCGGCGGGGCGCTCCGTGCGCGGCGGCGGCGGCCCGCGCGCCACCAGGTAGGGGCTGTCCGGCCAGCCCGCCTCCCGCGCCGCGCGCACCGTCACCGTCCACGACACCGCCTTGCCTAGCCCGTTGAACACCTGGCACGTGTACTCTCCCAGCGTGTCGATGCCCAGCGATTTGATCAGTAGCTCGTTCCCTCGGGCCTCGTACTTCGCGCTGTCGTACGGGACCATCGTGCCGCTCGGCCGGTGGTACCACGCTATCGACGGCGTCGGGAATCCGTACGCGAGGCAGCGGATTCGGAGCTTATGTCCGATGTCTCCGATCACTTCCGATTCGGTCTCCCCGACGATCCCCGCGGGCGCTTCCACGGGACCTATCCACCACCATTGTTAGCTCTACTCTACTGGAACTTGAGAATGCCCGTTGAAGATGTGCCGACCTAGTGGTTTTAGTGTGAACGGACTCGGTTAGGTGGCTGGCATCATTCGAACATTCAAAAGTTCAGCGGTTAGTACATTATTAAACTAAACTACAGAAAAATGTAAGACAAAACACACTGTTATGATAATGTTGTTTTGGACATTCCTAGAGTTATGAATTCGCAATTCCATCAAGTAATAATTTATTGTAAAAACATCTAAAATGCAAAGACGAAAATGCTCCATCAAATATTTCGAAAACGATATGACTTTATGAAAACACAACACAAATGGCAAACCAGTTCATAAGATGACCAGTTTAATGAAAAAATGAACCTTTATGAATTGAATGATTTTTTATGTATCTACACTGCTGGGAACGTCCAAAATAAATGAAAGGATTGATAAAGAACGTCTTCAAACATAAACCTTGGTATGGCACCGCGAGGGTGCCCACTGCGAGCAACAGTACAGCACTGACACAACCGCGCGCGACCATCGTTGCAAAACGTCTGAGCACGGGCCGGGCCAGTCTCCACTGTACTCAAAGTTATAGAGTCTACGATAGAGAAACTCGGAAGTCGCATATATCGCTAATCGCAATTAGATAAAGGAGTATTGACTGCGAAAGGTTACTCGGCTGCCGGTCAACTAGGTACGATAAACAAACTGTAGTTTTTGTTCGAAAGTAAATTTTTGAATAGGTAGCGGAAACCGAAAATATTCCTAGTTTCTTACAAGCAGATCTGCAAAAAACTTTTAACAGTATCTCTGGCGAGTAATTTTAGATCTAATTAGCGCATAGATCGAACTATCGGGAGGGTTAAAGGTTACCGGCGACTTGGCTAATTTGTTTACAACGATCTGTGTTTATCCGGCTGGACTGATAACCCAGTCATTAGAACAACGATTGGCTCACGCACGTGAATCGGAAGATGTTTAGAACTGTAGACTGCTCTTCTCTACTTATACTTAATACTTCTAACCGGCGTTTGAGTTAATGAATAATGTTGGCTGATAGCTTATCAGAATTTTTTGGCCATTACTCAGTTTTTAAAAGATCAACACATTGTTCACTTATTAATGAAGGTATTGTTTTCCCTGGAGGACAGACGCTGCTGTCAATGCACTATCTATTTATTGAAGAATGTGTGTCAACAAACATATGAACGTAGCGACAAGAATTCTTGAATGGCTATAATAGGGGATATTGTAGTCGCAGATATGAGAAGCACAATAAGTAAGTGCCTTTTAAAGTGTTCTCGGAACCGGCTCGATAGCGGAGTTTATGATAAAAAGCAGTGAAGCTATTAACCTGGCAATTTATCGCATGACATTTTTACGTGACTAACAAAATTCTCCCACTTAAATACCTGCCTAATCCTTCAAAATTAAATTCAGTAAGTATGTTTGAAGATATTCTTTATCCATCAGTTTAGTTATCAAGCAGAAGGCAAACTACCAGTATCTAATAGAGCGGTCATACAGGTTGATTAAAACAAACATCGTCTATCCTGTGATCAATAATGAATAGCCATTAAGGTGCATTTGGTACACAGGCTGCATTTAATTGATGGTCAAACCATAATATGGAATTATCAAAGAGGACAATTTAGGATTCGTTGTCCATAACTTTGCAATGTGTATAAGAGAGACGCGATCTAATCACACAGTATGACCAACAAAATTTTAAAGACAGTTTAGGGAAAGAAGATAAAAGTGCATGCCGTTCATTTCATTAAGGAGAAAAACAGTTTCTACTTCTAGTTCAACAAGTAATGCGCAAAAACATTCGTTAGAGGAAATAAGTTACAGGTACTCAACCTTAGAAATATTATGAGGTGGAGTATATTGCAGTTTATGATGTTTAAATCACCATTAATGCGACTGGCTGTGGTTGTTGTCTTTATTTTCCAACAAATTACTACATGCCTATCAAACGCATAACTGAGTTGTGGGAGCTAAACGGGAGAGTTGACATTCCCACTCCAGTTACGGGCTGAAGTAGCACATGTTAAGTAAACAGTAAACACATCCCTCTCGCACCACGCCCGTACCGCGGGAATAGACTCAGTTAAGCTTTAGGCCTGTAGCTAGTTGTCGCAGAAGTGTGCTCAGGCGTACGCATGACCTCGCCTTAAAGCGTCTTAGCGGCAGACTCATTTAGTCCCACATAACCAGTTGGTCCGCGCACGGGTGGTATACGTAACGCATTTCCCCCCGTAAAAAGGGACTGTTGCTAGTTCGAGAGTATGTCTAGATTTTTAATCATCTTGACTCACCATCGACACGCAGTTGGATCTCCTGCTGCGAGGTGCCGAGCGCGTTTTCGGCGACGCAGATGTAGACCCCGGAGTCGTCGCGGTACAGAGACACGATCTGCAGCGCGCCGTCAGACGTCAGCCGGTAGCGGCCTTGCGTGCCGTCGATCTGTCCACACGTTGGAAGTAAACGTATAGGTAAGTTCACTAGAGCTGCAGTGACTGACAAACACATTTAAATTACTTATCGGTCAAAAACGAAAACAGGCGTCTTTCATGTGGACATTGCGAAAGATAACGGTTCTGGGACATACAAATTAGGTTTTGACCACATAATTCTTAAGAAAGAAGCCACCTATCGATTCGTATATCAACGAAGAACTAATATTAGTCCAACATGAAAATTTGGGTTATAGTACCCTTAACTTTCATATGTTTACAGGAAAAAGTTGTACTTAACTTAACCTAACACATACAAAAAAAATCTGTATGACCCAAAATACAGATTGAGGAGACAAAACAGAATATTCAAGCGCAAAACTTTTTGGTCGATATAGTTCTTGTAATTAGATTTGCTATCAGCGATTCGATGACATCATTGAATAAATAAAGTTGAATGCTCTTAAGAAAAGATAAAAAATATAAATAATGGGACTTCAATGATTCGTTTGTTTTTAATTATACGTAATTCATTGTAGATACGTTATCTATAAGTAATAAAGATGAATGAACGGGGAAGCTTCTTTGGCCAACTAGTTGAAGTGATTTAATGAATTAATTATTACCTAATAGACTGTGATGAAGGGACCCTAAATACTCTGCCTAAATTTAAGAGAAGATTCTGAAAAGAACAAAATAAAGAAGAAAAACGTGAAAGTACCGTGATCTCTCCCTTCTTCCAGGTGATTTGTGGTGGCGGGTTGCTGTGGAACAGGCAGCGGAGAGTGGCAGTTCCGCCTTCCGATGAGCTCACTTCGCTTTCCGTTTCCGGGTTTGGCTCAGGTGCTTGGGGTTCCGCTAAAACAGATATATTTTGTTAAAAAAGAGTTCGATTTGCGATGCTTGGAAAGACCGTCACAATCACACTTCACTCTACACTCTACAGTGGTGGCATTCAATGCAAAAGTCGGTACCTATATCCAATTGATATTGTATGTGGTTGCGGCCGTCAGAGAGACGTATAGGTATAACAGTAATGCGGTATTTGCACATCGTTCACTGGTCCAGTAGGCGCGCTTTTCAATCGACCCAGTTCTGCAGGACTTCTGTTGGTACCCAATATTGTTTAGGTACAGTTATGAACATGTACTTCTCGGGTTTAAATAAATAATAAATAAATAAATATCTCGGGACATCTTACACAAATCGACCTAGTCCCACGGTAAGCTCAATTAAGGCTTGTGATGTGGGTACCAAGCGACGATATATATAATAGATAGATACATATAGATACTTAAATACATAGACAACCATGACCAAGGAACAAATATTTGTGATAAATAAATACACAAATAATGCCCTCGCCGGGATTCGAACCCGGAACCTCCAGCTTCGTAGGCAGGGTCACTAACCAACTAGGCTACGGAGGCCGACAATAGTTATTTATTATACAAGGGGGCAAAGTTGTTGTTTAACTGTCGTGCCAATATTGAGACCTGAGCTAGCGAAAGATTCCAAAATTGAGCCACGAGCGTAGCGAGTGGTTCAAAAACTGGAATCTTGAGCATTGCGAAGGTCTCAAGGCACGAGAGTTGAACAAACTTTGCCGCCAAGTGTAATACAACTTTTTTTCCCTCACTATCGCGAGGAAATATGATTACAAATCTCATCCAAATGTAAATTAACTTTAAGAAACTATTGAAAACTCAATGTCGAAACGTATCGTAGAATAGAGTTACTTATGGAATTTAAATATTGCCAATGGCTTACAAAGTCACATGAGAAACGACCAATTTAACATGTGAGCTCCGATTGCGCATGTTTACTACGGTCATACAGATCCACTTATACTAGGCAGTAGGGGGCTATAGGAATTAGAGAAATGTCAAATTACTTTATTCACAAGTGTGTAAAAAGCGTTTTTACCCGCTCGTATTAAAGGATAAACGAGCGCTTTACGAGCTAGTGAGGGGAAAAATCCGTAGCCTTGTAGGTACGGATTTTGTCGGCCTCGTGGGCTTAGCGGGAGCGAGAAATATTAGAATACAGCCACCGCTGCAAGTTCTGCAGCATTTATACAAGGTGAAATTTTAATGGTTGTATTCCGCTTAAGAACATGGTACCGTGTTCCGGTTAGGAAAAGGCGGAAGGTTTTTTTTCTCCCAAAAAAAATTTTTCTATTTAGTGTCGGCTACTTTGAAAGACCCGCCCCATAGATTTTTTTTGTATACACGGAAGTAACTCGGTACCTTCGGTTCGGTAGGCGCTTAAAGAGTGATAGTCAACATGTACTCACAAGGCATTTGCACAGCATTCTCTGGCCCAGCAGGCGCGTGGCACAGTCGGCTGCAGCCGCTGCTGCAGCATTTCTGCACGCCGCGGCAGTCCGCGTCGTCGTTGCACTCCACGTGGCACGTGCTCGACGAGCTCTGCTCCGCAGGGCAAGTGCCCGGCTTGTCCACTGTTGGCAGGGAAACAACGCATAGGTAGGAGTGGAATTGGGTTATTCTCCGGACATAATATGGTGAAGGTCTGGAGGGCCAGCTAGTTTTTGATAAGACAAATTGATGTTTAAATTTTCATTGTGATTGTTAAGTGGTACTAATGTCAATTACAGAGAGGGTGTTAAAGTTAACAAGCTTGGTTGGTTAACTTAAAAGAAAATACATATATTTCTCAAAAACTGGCAAAAATAAGGTTAAATGCAAGTGCTGAACTCTGCACTAGTAATTGACATGGAAATTTTAACTGAAAATATTGAATGTGAATATCGGAAAATATTATTTACCCATTTAACCATACTAGGTGTTTATAACACCGATTCTTTTTTGGCATTTTCTAGTGTATAACTGATAATGTAACAGAAATAAAAATAAAAAATTGGAGTATATTTTTTGCATTTTTCGCATTTCGACATAAAGTGCCCATGTGAATAGGTACTACTAGTGCAGCCTAGGCCATTGGTACTTCTGTCTTAAATACGTCAAAGTAATAGTCCGCAAAGAAAATATCAACTTAGTGTATCTTGAAAGTAGGTACGAACCTATTGCGCAGTCGCCAGTGTACTGCGAGCTGCCGGAGGGTCCGTCATAGGAGGCGGTGACTACGCAGCGCTGTCCCTCGGGACACTGCTTGCCTTCGCACGGGTGAGCGATGCAGGTACATCTACAATATACGGGACAATGATAACGCATGGCAACAGATCAGGTCAAAGTTCTACTTAAACAGTGGCGTTCTAATGCTGCCGAAATTCCATCTTTATTAAATTGAAGCATTGGATGAGGGCTATGCTCAATGGTAATAAGTACGTGATATATGTGAAGATCCTAAAAGATAACTTTGTTTGTAGATCTGGTATATAGTTTTGCTGATCAGCAGTATCAATGGTTTTGATGAACTCACAAAAGTTGACATAAATTGGTTTTATGTTAAACTTACTACAGGATCATGACTAATTTTATGTTTAGTAAATGGATGTGAATTTTGCATACCAGAGGGGCTACGACGATATACTAATGCGATTCTGTTTAGGGCCTAATCTGAATCACGATGTGTCAGTTCCATAGAATAACTAAAAAAATGTACAAGCTGAATCTAAACCGAATCGCATTATAAGAGATCGTAGTAGCTCCCGGCCGGAAGACTAGTCTTCAATCTACCTTAAATATTAACAAGGTACCTCTCACAACCATCAGTGTCAATGTTCCCGTTCCTACTAATGAGTCCGTAGTTGCACTTGAGCGCACTGCACTTGTCGACGACGGTTGTTAGTTGGGCTCCGGACGCACGCACTCGCAGCCCCCGCAGCCATCGGGCCTGCGTATCCTCTGCACCGACAGCTCATAAAGCTAGCCTACTCCGCTGTGTGGAAACATAATCCGAATGCCCCGGTACCAACCTCTCGCATCCATCAGCGTCAATGTTCCTATTAATGGGCCCGTAGTTGCACTTGAGCGCGCTGCACTCGTCGACGAACGGCTGGCAGTTGGGTTCCGGGCGCACGCACTCGCAGCGCTCGCAGCCGTCGGACCTGCATGTCTTCTGCACGTCAGCTCGTACAGCGAGTTTTCTACACTCGGAGGAAACTTAATCCGAATGTCTAGACACCAACCTCTCGCATCCATCAGCGTCAATGTTCCTACTAATGGGTCCGTAGTTGCACTTCAGCGCGCTGCACTCGTCCACGAACGGCTGGCAGTTGGGCTCCGGGCGTCCGCACTCGCATCGCTTGCAGCCATCGGACCTGCATGTCTTCTGCACGGACAGCTTGCACAGCGAGCCTTCTTCACTCGGAGGAAACTTAATCCGAATGTCTAGACACCAACCTCTCGCATCCATCAGCGTCAATGTTCCTACTAATGGGTCCGTAGTTGCACTTCAGCGCGCTGCACTCGTCCACGAACGGCTGGCAGTTGGGCTCCGGGCGTCCGCACTCGCATCGCTTGCAGCCATCGGACCTGCATGTCTTCTGCACGGACAGCTTGCACAGCGAGCCTTCTTCACTCGGAGGAAACTTAATCCGAATGTCTAGACACCAACCTCTCGCATCCATCAGCGTCAATGTTCCTACTAATGGGTCCGTAGTTGCACTTGAGCGCGCTGCACTCGTCGACAAACGGCTGGCAGTTGGGTTCGGGGCGCACGCACTCGCAGCGCTCTCAGCCATCGGGCCTGCCGGTCTTCAGCACCGACAGCTTGCACAGCGAGCCTTCTTCACTCGGAGGAAACTTAATCCGAATGTCTAGACACCAACCTCTCGCATCCATCAGCGTCAATGTTCCTACTAATGGGTCCGTAGTTGCACTTCAGCGCGTTGCACTCATCGACGAATGGTTGGCAGTTGGGTTCCGGGCGCACGCACTCGCAGCGCTCGCAGCCGTCGGGCCCGCGCGTCTTCTGCACCGACAGCTCGCACTGCAGCGACGCGCAGCGGGCCTTCTCTGCTGAGCAGTCCGCTGGAGGCACAATAATCACATCATCAGCTTTTGACATAACAATACCCTTTGTCAAATTACGTGCACTTCAGAAGACCAGACAAAAGCTACTCCCCGAGGAGTGGCAAGGCACTGGCAAAAAATAATTTAGTTTAATCATTTGATCCTTCTACACGAAGACGAACAAAAAGCTTTTTACATCACTTCTGCTGGACATAGGCCTCTCCTAATATTTATGCGTGTGGGCACGTAAGGAGGTAATGCATGGGCATTAATCACCACGCTGAGCAAGCGGGCTAATCCCAGTAATGTGTCATTTATAATGACGCTGCTGCATCATGAATCTTCAATAAATGAATGGCCAGTGACACTTCCACATAAACTGTAGGCAATGACCAGCACTAAAAATCAGTAGGAATCAACAGAACTGTAATATTAACTTTCTGTCCTGAAAACTATTAACTTGAGCTTAAAATGTGGAACAGTTTTCAAAATTCAAGTAGGTTTAAAATGTCGGGCTATTTAATTGGATGGTATCTAGAACTGCTAAGCTGGTATGCATCTTACTTGGTGCTGGCTGGTCACTCTCTGGCGCGCGGCACAGTCGGCTGCAGCCGCTGCTGCAGCACTTCTGCACACCGCGACAGTCCGCGTCGTCGTTGCATTCCACGTGACACGTGCTCGAAGAGCTCTGCTCCGCGGGACACGTGCCCGGCTTGTCCACTGTTAACAATTACCACATTGCATTCGAGTTTGGATTTTTTATCAGTCTCTTGACTACCACGAATCTTTAATAAATTATAATTTTTAAGTTGCCAGTGAAAAGTCAAATGAAGGCTTTATTGTAGATCCGACACGACAACGTGCAGATGATTGTGGTGGTAAAGGTTCATTATTGTTCTGTTGTTCTGTCTGTACTCATATAGAAGAGATTGTCAGCATGTTACATATAGTTACAAAATATCGAAATAAACAACCATATCAATCAACAAGCAGCATCATAATTAGGGATGAAAAACTTGGAAATGTTTCATAAGTTAAAAAAAATGGCGGTAAATATTTCGGGTAGCCATTCCTAATTTTCCATAACTTCTTTATCTGTGGGAAGATATACATACAGGCTGAAGGATAGTTATTTCGTGAAAGTAAAAAACATGACAACGAAATGAAATTGGTACCCACCTGTTCCGCAGTCCCCGATATACTGTGAGCTGCCAGAGGTAGCGTCGTAGGATACGGTAATCACGCAGCGCTGGCCCTCCGAGCATCGCTTGTTGTCGCACGGGTGGGCTATGCAGGTACAGCTGCAATACGTAGAAAAGTGTTAACACACGTAAGCCTACTACAAATGTGGTGCACAGCAATGTCAACAATATCTCGCAGGCGATATTGACTACCCGTCACTATTTTGTCAATAATTTTGATATGAACAGGGGCCCATTTCTCATAAGCTTGTAACTTGTAATACAAGTGTAAATCTCTTTTTGTCACTGTTAATTAGATAAGGACTTCCGCTTGTATTAAAAGTTACAAGCATACCTGGGATAACTGGGGGCAAGTTATAGGGATTTGATATCGATTGAAAAGATTAAAAATATGTCGATATAATTATAATAAAAGATGTGCTTATCGAACTTCTGTACTGTAATCGAGAATGCTCGATTACAGTACAGAAGTTCGATGTCATATCTGATATCGGGCCTCTTGTATGCAGATGTCATTTTAATCAAAATGACAATTTAAATATTGATATTTTAATATTAATCTTATAATTTGAAAACTATTTTAAATTAAACGCGTAACTACCCGTTTAAATTTATTTTTTATTTTAATTGAAAAGTAAGCACCTAATATTTATTTATGCCGAATAACATTTTGATGTTGTCATTCACAGTAACATCGATATATTTTTAGTCGATAAAATATTTTGCTACATCACTTTCGTATAAATGCCCCGAGTTATCCCAGGTATGGTTACAAGCTTTCGAGAAATGGGCCCCAGGTAGTTTATCCCACCCCCAACAACCAGAGGTGCGGGGCATGTCTAGGGACTTTCTAATTATATGGATCGATGGCAAATTTTTTTACATGTCCTCGTAAGGTCCAATGTACATTACAATGTACACACCAATTCAATGAAATTTAAACCTTTCATAAAGTTAATATGGTTCCTTTTCGTTTGTTTGGTTGATCTATCAACGAAGTTCACCACTATTCCTTACTTAGCAAAATAAGTTTTTAAAACAATAGTATGGTGGACCTTACGAGGATAAAACAAAATTTAACGTCAAATCTTCTATGATCAGCAAATCTTGCCACTTATATTTTTATGAACGCCTTTTTCTACTGACAGATTTGTTGGCCAGAGTATAACTGTACCTGTCACAGCCATAAGCGTCCCTAGTCCTGGTCACACCGTAGTCGCAGGGCAGCGCCGCGCACGCCGCCTGCGCAGCCTCGCAGTCAGTCACCTCGTTCTCGCGTGGATCTATGCAGATTATAACGGGGTAAGAGTTAAGTTGAGGTTAGGGGTACTTATAGTAAGAGTCGACTAAGGGATTCAGTGTCACTATTTTTAATTCATTTATTGAACATTGATGATGGACAGCAGCATCAAAATAGTAGACACACTATTACGATCGCCAACCTGCTTGCTCAGAGTGGTGATTGATTGAATGATCAGTGACACTTCAATCCCTTGGAAGACTTAGGGTGGTGATAAATGTATTCTTACTGCCGTCACCACACGGATAAAGGTGATGTGTTCGGTAAAACAATATTATAAATCAATACTAAATTGCTATTTGAATAAAACATTTACATAATATATCTGAATTAAAAATAGAAAATTTCATTATCAATGATCATTTAAGTATAGTTACGAATAACATGCATCTACCAACATACAATCAAACTACAACAACGACCCCGACAAAGATAGAAGCGTTCATGCAAAGTCGTCGAGCAAAGCGTCAATACCGTTCCCGGGCGGCGGCGGGCTGCAGTGCTCCTCGCACTCTTCTTTCGTCAAGAAGTTGTTGTCGTTGCCGCCGCAGCCGTAGTAGACGAAGAGCCGGCAGTCGCCGTAGAGCGCGCTGTGGTGCCAGCGGGGCTCGCCCGCGCCTGCGCCCGCTCCCGCGCACGCCGCGCCCGGCGCCGGCGCCAGCCCGCACGCCGGGTCTGCGCAGTGACCCACATGCCATACACGGGCCAAGAGCCAAGCACACAAGCAACAAGAGTACAGAGTGGAAAGCGTGATTTCAGAACTTCATATGCTTAAGAATCGACCATGTTAGCTCAATGCAGCGCAGCATGATCACGAATCGCGCGTTTTGCCAAGTGAAGGTCGATTATGTTTCTATATCGGGTGGCCCATTCAAATCGGTCAGTATGGGAAAGTCTGAAACTATAAGACATACGAATATTTGTTCTTAGGAACCATGTCATCGATTTTAAAAATAATGAAAACTACGTTGATAAATATAAAAAAAAAAATTTTCTTAAGATTTACACAACAAACACCTAGTAAAATAAATTTAAGTATACGAAAACAATGAATTCATTTCATTTTAGACATCATGTTTCTTAGAGACATTTACAGCTTAAGACCTATACAAACGATATCTAAATAAAAATAGTGTAAGTTTTTTTTTTCAAAACAACCGGGTTCGATTCCCTAGCTGGGTACAGTTTTTTTTTTCAAATGTATGAATGCAGTTTTTCTTTTTATCAAAATCGGTGACATAGTTCCTAAGAACAAATCTTCGTATGCCTTATAGTATCAGACTTTTCCATACTGACCGATTCGAATGGGCCACCCTGTATAGTGGATCCTTAAGCTGAGGTTAAAAAGAGTGAAATTGTAGACTACTTAGGAAATTAGTTAAGGAGGAAAATCTCATGAGGATGCAACTAGTCCCAAATCCAATATTAAATCAAAAAACTACACAGATTTCCATCTTACCGATGGTCAGATGCCCGCAGACCTCCTCGCACTCGGCCCTGTTGGAGAAGCGGTTGGGGCCGCCCTGGCAGCCGCCGTACGTGTAGGGCTCGCAGCGACCCTCGCGTAGGTTCCAGTAGTACTTCTGGGTTGACGTGCGGCATGGACCCGGATCAAGAGGTGCGCGGCAAACGTCTGTGTGCAAATGGTATACTTTAGGCCCAGGACAATAATCTAGCACGTGAAACTGTGATAATTCAATTCATGTGTGAAATTATCTGAAGATAGTGAGTTTTCCTAGTGAGGAAACTATCTACTTGGAAAAAATCACTATCTTCAGATCATCTAGTTACTACTTCAATGCTGTTATTCCTCTCTTTCGATTGTACCTTTAATTCAAGACTCTAATATTGAATGCAATACAACTGCCGAAAGTAGCTTACGGCTTAAATAGTTGACTCCCTCTTAATTTCTATTAAAACAACCCTTTTCGGTTTTTCAGTAGGAACTTATTAATTTTCGGAAAGAAAATGCTTCTACACAGCATATTTATTAAAGTTCTATAGTGAACTTATGTCAATGTAACCACAAATGCACTGCAAATAAGTGTTCTACTTTGTATTAGAAGCGTGTTTTCGACTTTATCAACTTACCTAGACCTCTGAATTCACCGCAGCTTCGCAGACACTCCTCCTCGGTAGCGTACTTGTTCGGCATGTCGGTGCAACCGCCGATCTGCGCGGACAGGCACTGGCCTTGCGTGTGGTCGTAGTAGAAAGCGATTTGAGCCACGCCGCACGGCTCCAGCGAGTCTGGAGTGCGACACTGTTCGTTCTGTTACGGGGAAAAATTGGGGCGTTTAGAGTCATCAATTAATTTTAATTACTTATAATGACCGAGATCGAGTCCGAAATACCACGCTGCTAGACCCCAATCCTTGTTGTAGCTCGGAAAGCGGCCAAGCTAAAATGGGATCTACCAAATGCCTAACGATTTGTGAGGCAACATCACCACAGAGTAGGATCCCAAAAACTTGATCGAGTTCATCTCGCCGCCGAAGGCGGAATCCTTCTAGAAGAAATGGCTAAGCACAGCGCTTGACCGGGATCAGTGGAGAAATTGGGGCCAGGCGTTTAACCAGCAGTGAGACACGACAGGCTCCAAATAATAATAGATATTAAGCATAGCATAGGTAGTATAGGTACTAAAAGTAAGTTGCTATTACAAGTATTTATTATTGAAAATTCAGATTTTGTTATTAGTATTACCTCCGGTTCGGGCGCCGCTCCGGTCTTACAGCGTCCCTCGCATTCCTCTCGAGTTGCGAATCTGTAAATTTTTATTTGTGATTAAAGAGAACTTTAAAATGTGTAGATCATTTATCATTTCGAAATAGGACTACTCAACTATCGTATGCAGCCACGCAAATACTAAAACCTATCGTACAGTATAATATTGGAATCCTTAGCCATTCGATTGTTTTCAGTAACTTTGGTTACCAGCTCTCACTCTTCACTCTTACTTTACAAGAGAATTAGGCTGAATCAAAATTTCACAGCAAATAATTAACTATATTCGCAAGTGACGTCGATCATATATACGTATCGCCACAAGCCAGTCCATGTTCAATGAACTAATCTTCCGATTTCAATAAAATACCTGTTCTCGTTGCCACTGCAGCCGGTGTAGTAGAACTCTCCGCACTCGTCTCTGACCTCGTCGTAGTACCAGCTCTCAATCTGCTCGCTGCAGTTACCAGCGCTGGGTTGCAGCTTGCATGGATCTGTGAACACATGCACTCATATATTGTGCCATTTATGCATCATTGTTGTTGTTTTATTTTGTGTCCCTAAATAACGTGACGGAGGGGTGATTTTTGTATGAGATATTTTGTTTTCAATTTTCCATGTATGGATTAAAATCTAACGTGAAACAGAAATATAACTGCACCGGATTTTTTAAATATACTGAGTCGAAATAGCAGCTAAAAGCATGACAGAGGCGTAAAGACAACGAAAAGAAATTTGACCAAGGTACCCTGAAAATATACCTACAAGTAACACAGAATCCTATACTAGCAACATAGAATCCTGTCGGCGGAGATTTATAAATGCCATTTTCAGGATATGTTGGTAGGTATTTCCGAATAATTAATAAATTAATTTCTGTTGATACTTGATTAGTGTTTTTTTTGTTTGTATTAGCAGTTTGAGCATTTTTTTATAGACATATTAATAAGATCGAAAGCGACAAACAATACTTAGCGGCTTACTAAGTTAGGAGACGTTTATGAGTAATGAGGTCAGTTACCGGACAATCCAGGCAAGCAGATATCCTCGCACTCGGCTACGCTGGAGAACCGGTTGGCGCTACCGAAGCACCCGCCGTACGTGAAGGCCCGGCAGGAGCCCGAGGCCTGGTCGAAGTAGAACTTGGGCTGGCGCTCGCTGCACGGGCCCGCGTCCTTTTCCAGGCGGCACACGTCACCTAAAGCATTGACCTCTGTGTGTAACTAGATACACAACTAACACGAAGTAGGAAACTTTAACGACCTTTTCACGACCAAGATTTAACGACATCTAAAATTAAAAAATAAAAATAAGATGGCGGGTAGTCACACTACAACACTCATCAAGTTTACGTTGCTCGAGATTGTGTTTCTAGTAATTACAAGAGTTCAACGCTTGATTGGGAAGGTTTACTTAGCTGATGCAAGCCGAGAGTAGTTGCTGGTAGGACTTCGGTGATGATGGGATTGAAGTGAAAGGTAGCTTGGTGTCATCACCTAAATGGATGGCTGTTTTGGTGCGACAGCTTTAAATGAAAGATTGCTTTTACGCGTACTTACTTAGTAGCAGAATACCGCTCTGTAGGCTTATGATGGTCCTGTGTTTAATCTTTTGTCGTCGTTGCCGGCACGTTCTATTGCACGGCATTCAATTGCGAAAGTGACGCATAGAGAAGCAGATAAACGCGCAGATATACGGTAAACGCCGGACCACAATAAGCCACCAGATATTTTAAGCTATTTTCTTTTGAAACCCTGTCTGTAGTCTCCGTAGGCCCGCTGCCAGGCTTGGGGCGAGCTGAACAGGTCAGGTTGCTGCTGTCGTATCTTACAGACCACAGCTGAAGCCAGGTCCAAATACCACACTCGAGCTCTCTCTCACATACTTAGAGGACCCACAAATTATCTATCATCCTGAGGTCCCCGTAGGCCCGCTAGCAGGCCTCACGTGACCTGAATAGGGCCTGGTCAAGTCGTTAGAAGGCAGCTAAGGCGTAGCGCGCGCTAGCCGAATCTAGATACCATATCCGAGTCCTCGTCTCGCACATTATTAGAGTACCCACAACAATTACCTATCTCTCTGAAGTCTCCGCAGGCTCGCTCGCAGGCCTCGGGCGAGCTGAACACGCCGGGCAAGTCGCAGCTGGGTGCCCCGGGGCGCGGGTCGTACGGTGCGCAGCGCCCGCTGGCCGGGTCGAGGTACCACATGCGGCCCACCCCGCGGCATTGGTCCAGGGATGGCACTTGGCACTCAGATGGGATATCACGCTGGATATAAAAAGTACATTATTATCTTCAAAGTACGCGGAATGTCATGTGTGGGACTGTCTACTTATTAGGCAAGAAAAATACAGTAATAAAGATATATGGTACTTGATCGGAATAGTCTTACTGATATCATGCTGATTGTGATGGCTACCTACGTAATACAGACAAAAAGAAGACAACGAAAGGACGCTCTCTGTGAACGGGAGCTAATTTCATTATAATTGGGTAAAGAACTATCATTTCTTCTTCTTTTTTTCGCAGCCTTTTTCGATCATTTCGGTTGTAAGCCTCCTTCAATGCTTTCTATGTTCTCAGGCACTGAGCTACTTGCATTCAATTTGCGCCCGCGATCTTCTTCACCACATCCTTCCAGCGCATTTGAGGTCATCCTTGCGGGCGCTTCTCTCCACTCAAGGAAACGTTGGCACTAGGATCTCTCATTACGGGCAAAATGTCCAGCCCGCTCCCACTTCAAATTGCGCTACTCGCTTTGTAATTTCAATCCTCGTGTACAGACCTACCTACCTACCTATACAGACTTTTTTTGCAATTGAGATACTTCTGACATCATCTGGACGAAAGGTGTATTCTAATCAATGGGATATAGTTACTGAAGTATTGTATTGACTTACCGGAGGAGAAACGGGCGCCGGGGAGCAACGTTGTTCGCACTCTTGCATACTCTGGAAGCTATACAACAAAACAAATGTCAATCAGACATATAGGTAAGCAAAGTTCAGAAAAGCCTCAAATCGTTTCAAATCAAAATTGCGTTCCTCATCATCATCATAAGAGGTCCACTGCTGAACATAGGACCTCCATATTAAACTAGTTGTAAGTGACCTGCATCCAACGTCTCCTGGCGACCTTTATAAGGCATTTCCATCTTGTGGGCTTTATAGATTTTTTTAAAAACTTTAGTACCACATATCACATCACATCAGCACCATCAGCCTATATCAGTCCACTGCTGAACAGCGGCCTCTCCTTAGCCTATGCCTATGGACGCATTAGGAGGTAAATGCCATAATCACCACGCTGGGCAAGTGAATTAGCGATCGTAGTAATGTGTCCACTATGATGACGCTGCTGCCCATAATCAATCTTCGGTACAAAATGGTCAGTGACACTTCAAGTTGAAGTTCAATCCCTTAGCCGACTCTTACGCCACAAGCGGGAAAAGTTGGGGTGGTGACAAAAGTATTGTTACTGCCGTCACGACACGGCCAATCATCGTTATAGTACACCTAGACGTAATTATAAAAGGATTACTTGTTCTGGTTACCGCCGCAGCCGCCGTAGGTGAAGGGTTCGCAACGCCGCGAGGCTGCGTTGAAGTAGAATCGCGCATGCGCCGTGCGGCACGGCCCGACCTCCGCGGGCAACGAGCACACGTCTGCAACAACAATTTTGTCTAATGTCCGCCTTACATCGAGAGTCGAGAGGACTCAAACAGGAGAGGTCATTAATGACTATTGAAAGATATTACTACATACTTACTGCTACCTTTGTTAAAAGTAAAGTACCTTGTGGCGTCACCGGCGTCGGCGGCGTTCGTGGCAGCTCGCACCCGATGCGGCACTCCTCCTGCGACACGAAGTTGTTGGCGTTGCCCTGGCAACCTCCGTAGTAGAACTGCGCACATCTAAGCACACAGGGAAATCGTGGATTGACAGTTTTTTTGAGGATATTTTTCACAAAAACATTACGAAATTTTCGATCAGCGTCTCTTAAAATCGTTAGGTACTTATTGTGATCTCTCTAGTCCTTGGATTGATTATTCCCTGGCTTGTTTTAAAAATATTAGCATATATCAAAAGCATATTTATAGGGATGCTTGAAAAATCATAAAAGCGTTTTTTGTAAATGCTTCGATACTATGAGGTAGGTATTCATTACTTAGATCTAAATGTATTATCGATTCAGAATAAATTGAACAAGTAACTTACTGTTTGGAAGAGCGGTCGTAGTACCAGCGTGGCATCGCGGCGCGGCATGGGCCGACTTCCTGTGGTAGCTCGCAGATATCTACAACAATAAGAAAAATACTTCAATACCTGTTCATCATTTGATGAACAGGTACTTAACGTAAAGCTGTAAAGTGCCAAGGAAGAAAAAACAACAGTTTAGTTTACTAAAAGAATACCTACCTGCATGCCCAAATTGTAAGGCGCTCAGAGAAAATATTTTTTTAACGTTACAAGCAAAGTGAATTTTCCCGCTCACCTTAAAGCCCAACCAGAATTGCTTAAATGCTGAGAACCGATCATAATTCATAAGGTAAAAAGCAGCAATACGAGCAAGCAAGCTCAATTTGCGACAGATACAACATTTCTAAGATGTTTAACGTATCCTAAACGCAGATACCTTGCGGCGGGCGGCATGAAAGCTCGCAGTACTCCTTCGAAGGGAAATTATTGCCGTTCCCACCACAGCCGGAGTAGACGAAGGGTTCACATTGCCTAGACTCGGCGGAGTACGTCCAGCGCTCCTCGCGGCCCGAGCAGCCGCCCGCGTCGGCAGGCAGCAGGCACGCCGCTGGAGAACGAACTGTGGTTTACACCGGGACTCTACGACGTCCCAAGGCCTAATTTCTTCTAATCAGTGTTCTATGTCTAAGCAAATTGGTCGAAATGGTAACAATGGTGAAAGGACCTTGATTCCGTAAACGCCGATGTGAGTCGAGAAATTGACAATTGAGGCCTTGTCATGTGTAATGTGTAAGACAAAGTTAAGTACCTAATCGTTAAAATACAGTAGCCTTATGTTGGTACCGCGTCTAATAATTTTGTCGGCGTTGCCGTCACTTTCTAACAAGTTTACAAGTGCGAAAGTGACGCGTAGCACGATTCATGATAAATGGATAAAACGGGACCATCATAAGCCACCTGGATTTGTTAACCGACGATAAATTTTCTAAGTACGGCAATGGAGCAGGTAAAGCAGGTTACCTCTCTTATTCCAGCGAAACCAGTCCTCCGACGAAAATTAATGTGATCATATTGAGAAGTTTACCAATTTGCACTCCACTTACTCGTCCGACTCAACATGGACTAAATATTTTGGTCCGTCGGATACAGAAGGCGAAATGGATACCAAGATTACCAAGTAGTAATATTACCTTCTGGCTGTGGGGGCGGCGGTGGGGTGGCGGGGCGGTTGCATTCCGAGTTGCAGAGATCCTGTGACACGAAATTGTTTTCGTTTCCGCCACATCCGCCGTACGGGAACTGCCGGCATCTGGACAAGACACAGGCTGTGTTAAAATTTATCTGTTGTCACTATCAGAGTATTTTGTAGCAGATAATATTATTGATATACTTCGTTAATCGTAAGGTGGATGTAATGCACTTTGCTTTTCTTATGGAACTGCTCCTTAAGTCTTTTATTGATTACTTATATTTATCCTGTATTTTTGAAACGGGTAATTATTGTTTATATTTTTATGTAATCTGGTATAAGAAAACCCATCTGTTTGAGTTAAAGTTTCTGACACAAAATTGTGTGTTACTGTGGACAATGCGTTATGTTTAAACTATGGGCTTACTGTTGGTGTTTGGTGTCGAAGAACCATCGCACCTGGTACTCTCTGCAGTCTCCATACGACGCTGGCAGGGTGCACTTGTCTTTCACTGCACATACAATGCACTCGGTATTAGCAAATTTTGGTTTGAAAATGTACACATACGATACATAAACGAAATGATGACAACATTACATACATTTATTGTTTTACAGTTATTTATGAGAAGAAGTGAAGATCACAGTTAGGTACATTACATGGTAACAAGCGAATGGTATAGGGTCTAAAACTCTTTGACAAAACAAGAACAAAGAAAATAGTAACAACGCCATTCACGCATGCAGTTTAAAATAAGCATTGAACCACTCCATTGCTATCTACTGATAATAAATAAACCCAATCCACACATCAAGCAGTATGCATAAAACTTACCCCAAGGAGTTACCCGTACCTAATGAGTTTTGATTTGGGCTATATTCCTACTGGTCCTTCTGACTTTTAGCAGCTCCGTTTATATCTAAGTCAAGAGTCAATGTAAACTTACCAAATGACTTAGGACAAGCTTCATCACATTGCTTCTGATCGCTAAACTTGTTCCCGTTGCCGCCGCAGCCTCCGTAGTAGAAGGGCACGCAGCGTTCCTCGTCCTGCTTGAACGACCAGTACGGGAGCATCTCTGTGCAGTTGCCGGCGTCCTGTGGTTCCTCGCATACCGCTGTACCGTATATTGGGAGTTAGTCAAACCGCCACCCAGCTTAACCACTCACTTGCTTGATGTGGCTTTTGTTACATGTCATCACTCTTATTTTACATAGACATAGAGTCTATCGCAAAAATCAAAGCATGTGAGTGGTTATGAAACCGTCTAGCCGTATGCTCTAAAGACATGTTCTTGGATTATTGATCATTACTAGGTTTTTTTGAAGTTCTTGGAGTGTACCAATATTTGACTAGAAACCCGAACATAAGTTAGTGTTCTTATTATAATCATATTGCAAGGGTCAGGTCTTATGGTCCTGAGACTGGGAGAGACACGATCTGATCCCAGATTGTTGGATCATCGATATGAACTGGTCTGGACTTCATCATGTAAAAGAACAGTAACGTTAGAGCATGTAAGGCGGCTAGAAGAAAGTGTTAGCATGTAAGTATTAGAGTGAATTAAACTAATCTACAGAAAAACCATCACCACTAATCTACTATTACCATAACCGTCGTGCGATAGAACAGAAAGAAAATCAAACTCATAATAATGTCGTGCACTATATAGAAGATTCAAGAAGCTTTCTTCTTCTTCTTAGTCGGCATCTTCATTTCTGAAGGTCGTGTCTAGCTTGAAGGGTTTGTTGCTTGATGCACCATGCTCTTCCAAGCGGGTCTGTCCTCGGCGATCTTCAGAGCTTTAGAGATAGACAAGCCGGTGATTGATTTTATCAGGTCTGACCATCGGGTTGGCGATCGGCCGCGGGCTCTTTTTCCATCTACCTGACCAACTACCATCAATTTCTCTAGACTGTCGGGGTCTCTACGGGCTACATGTCCAAAATACTTGAGGATTCTCTGGAAGCAGATACTGGACAAGCGTGTGGTTACTCCGAGCTCTTTGAGGATGGACAAGTTGGTGCGACGCGCGGTCCATGGTATTCGCAGCATACGCCTCCAACACCACATTTCAAATGCGTCAATTTTCGCTCTGTCTTTCTGCTTTATTGTCCAGGATTCAGCGCCGTAGAAGAAGATTGAGAAGACCAACGCACGCACTAGTCTGACTTTTGTTTTACGGGATATGTTGCGGTCTTTCCATATCTTAGTCAGTTTAGTCATCGCTGATTTGGACATTTGGATTCTCCTGACAATCTCTTTCTCAGTTCAAGAAGCTTTATCTAGGTAATTAATTGACTTGCACTGTCGACTATTAACTTCAGTTTAATGTAACTTAGTAGTAGATTTATCTACCTTCGACATGTGGGTATCGAAATTCATGGTCTACTTACGTTTCTTGGAGCCTGGTGGGTTGCATTTCAGCATGCAAGCTGCTTCCGATATAAACCTGTATCATAAAGAAACCCTACTGAAGAGATACTTACTCATAAGGAAAACTAAAATGTCAACGTCTTGGTATTAAATAAGTATGGAATATAAGTGGGATATAAAACTTTGTGAATTAAATGTCGTTCAATTACTAAGCAAGTTGCTGTGCACTAAGTAGGAGGTTGAAAAAGAACGTCTATATTAAATTTACTGGAACATTTTCATTCATTCAAAGGAAAACAGCACCTCGTTGCAGGATTTAAGCCGCTTTAATTCTTGTTTACAATTCCCATCAAAGCTGTATCGTACCTGTTCGAATTGCCCTGGCACCCTCCCCACAGGAACTCTTCGCAGCGGCCCGTGGCCTCGTTGTAGCCCCAGCGGGTGTAGTTGCCGTGGCAAGGCCCTTCCTCGATGGGCAGTTCGCACTGCTTTTCTGTGAACATTCCATGTATTCAGTAAACACCAGTCCCGTATTTTTGATGATTTAAATGAAAACATCCTTCCGCCATGTTCTTTATTTCAGATCAGTATTTATGCAATAACAGAGCTACCTGATACTACATTAGTAGTTACTGTAGTCAATAGACCTGGATGCTTAGCCAAGTTGCCAATCGCTAGCGCTTGCTAGCGCATCGTAGTTTTCCCTCTCTGTCACTCCTTCATAATAGTGCGGCAAAGAGGGAAAACTACGATGCGCTAGCAAGCGCTAGCGATTGGCAACTTGGCTAAGCACCCAGATTATGTACATTTGGGAAGTCCAAGAAGTAATTTTCTAATCTTGATTAGCTTGGAATTTGAGAGATACGCATGCCTATAGTAACTTGTAACGTAACTAATTCTCATGACAAAGAGTTCCACCGAAATGACACGGCCATCATTTGCCATCAATACTTTCTCATCAGATACTGTTGACACTATTTACCTTGGTCCTTCTTGGGAGAACATTGATTCTCACAGGCCTCCCTAGTGTCGAAGTTGTTGGCGTTGCCGAGACAGCCTCCGTAGTGGAACTGCAGGCAGCTCTGGTAGTTCTCGTCGTAGTACCAGCGGACTGACAGGTTGTTGGTGCAACTGCCCTTCACCTTGGGGAGGCGGCACGCATCTGAAAGTTCGATTTAGTTCAGAACAGGAATGCTGGGAAATCGAAAGCTGTATTCGTTTGTGGTGAGATATAGTAACCTCCTATAACACAAAAGCAGCTATTTGGTATTCGTAATATTCGTACATAGCCTTAAGAGGTTTACCCAAGAGTTCGAACTGGAAGATTATGTGGTACTTAATGTAGATGGATTCGATAAGCATCGATGCCATTGACTTTTGCTTGTTTAGATTGAGATTTACATCCGTAGGTAACCCTGCACATGATTATAAAGCGACAGTAACTCGCAGCGCAGCGATGCCAGTAAAAGTACCTACATCGAACCCTTGTGTGGTGGCAATATTAGTATTATAAAAGTCATCAATCATCAAGCCAGTATGGTTCTCTGACAGAGACAGGGACCGGAAACCGGTATTTTCTCCATAAAAAAGATAACGGTTATTTCCATTCTTCGGTATGCATGTTTCGGTTGCAATTTATTGCAAGTTAATGAAGATTTTTTTTTTCATGTGAGAACTGCCATCAGTTGTTGACGACTATTATCAGTATCGTTGAGGGAAAGTTAATGAAGTAGGTAATTTAAAAATATGATGTTGTAAATTACATAAAATATTCCATAAGTAAGTAGTACATAAAGAGTATAAGCTTCAAGGGTTTGGGCTATTTCAAGGGTTTTTCTAAAATACTGGTTCCGATTTCTGTCTCTGACAATGCATGAAAGAGACAAATCATGACCAAACTACATTAGCGTTACCTCTAGGTGCCGGCTTGACGCACACGTCCTCGCACTCTGCCTTGTCGGCGAACCTGTTGCCGTTGCCCTCGCAGCCGCCGTAGTGGAAGCGCGAGCAGCCGCCGTAGTCCATGTCGTAGAACCATTGGATGGAGTAGTTGGTGCACGGGCCCTGCTGGTACGAGAGCGCGCAGGCAGCTGCGGAAAAACAATCTTGCGAATTTAGAAGCTCTAGCTCAAGTCTAATAGGCAATCGTGACCTATCGCCGTCGATCTGCGTCGTTCAAGTCGCTTCTTTATCGCTCTTATTGCGTAGAAATAAAAGTTTAATCTATAATTGGATTTGTGGGTGCCACATTAAAAACAAGGGTCTTGCCTGCAACACAAAACAAATTTGAGCACCTCTTAAGACAACAAAAGACTGGAATCATAAAGGTCAGGGATTCGGGCGTCAGAATAAAACTGAACCAGCTTGAGTTATGCGATCGTTGGGTATTGTTTAGCAACTGTTTGCTTTGTTATTATGGGCGCAGCACAGTGTTTGGGATCTAGGTAGTAGCGACCCTTATGAGCAAAATCCAGGGTGGCGATCTAGAATATGACGGAGGCAATAAACAATTGGACCACAATTACCTTGTCTGTTGACAGGAGCATCATCACAACCAGTGAAGTTCTTGCTCTTTGACTCAGTAACTCCGTCAGGGCAGCACCCGTATTTGCTGGAAGCGCAATCACAGCCCTCCTGGTTGGGTCCAGTGGCAGCCGTGACCTCGTCACCGCAGCACCCGTGTTTGGACTCCTGGCAGCGGCAGCCCTGAAGGTTGAAGCCTTGGGCGGCGGTCTCGCCGTCGGGGCAGCAACCGAACTGGTATGTGTGGCAGCTGCAGCCTTCGAAGTTGGGGCCTGTGGCTTCTGTGTGTCTGTGGAGATTGATATCATTAAGATTTGCCCGTATTGGTTGAGATCGGTGATATTCTAAAGTGTACCCAGGCATTGGTATAGCCTGGAATACTAGTTATTTAAATACATTTGAATTATAAATATTAGATGTCATATTATTATACCAACAAAAAAGACCAAGTTCACCAGGTGGCTTATGATGGTCCAGTTTTATCCATTTATCGTGCTACGTAGTACTTTCGCACTAGAATACTTGTTAAAACGTGACGGCAACAACCGCAAACGATTAGACGCGGTACCATCATAAGCCTACAGTATCCGAAGTGGAATTTGAATCCACGTCCTCAGATATCGCGACTGATGCCTAAGCCCCTATGCCACTAGATTTCAGGATACACAGGTAGAATTTCTCGGTTGATGAAATCTCTTATAAGACTTGGTGAGATAACAATTTATAGTTTGGTACCTGTCAGGGCAGCATCCATGCGGTGTATGTTCGCAGCCGCATCCAGTGTTGTTGGGACCGCTGGCATAGCTCTTTTGGTCAGGGCAGCATCCGAATGGAGCATTCTTACAGTCGCAGCCTGTCAATAAATATAAGTAGGTAAATAAAGCAAATCGTTTTATTAGCCAACTAAATGACAGGTGTGATAAGGGTATTTCCTAGAGTATTTAGGTAAAGAATGGAACTTTTAAGATTCCTTATTTCTTTTTAAAGAGTTTCGGGAATTATTACACAAAAGGAATAATATTAATAAAATTACAAACTAAATCTTAAAAAATAAATTAGTAAAAGTAATATTAAAATATTAACTTAAATAAAACTAAACCTAAAAAAACCCTTAAAAGGGGCTACCCATCCAAACCGCCCCGATTGGTTCCCGACGCAAAGGTGCCCATCACGCTCGCAGTGCTTCTGCGCAGAATTGCGATGGACAGTCTCTGCTCCAGGAACGAACCGGAGCGGGGATCAAGGCCCCTTTCGTGCAAGCGTCGTCCCAATTCCCTAAGGAAGCTCTTGCCCTCTGCGCACCAGCAACCGGTAGTCTCTACAGTCTCTTCAGTCTTTCGGGAATTGAATTATACTTTATTCATTCTTACGTATCAGTGAGGAACGGAGGTACGTCGTCCTCGCAACACCCGAATTGAGACGGATGGCATACCTCCGTTCTTCACTGATACACCCACCTTCCAAGTCCGGTCCCGCCGCCGGCTGGTAGTTGTCGGGGCAGCAACCGTGCGGGGTGAGCAGACAGCAGCCCAGCTTGTTGGGCCCGTGCGCCGCCGTGCTGCCGTCCTCGCAGCACCCGAACTCGGACTTGCTGCATGGGTGGCATACTTCCGTTCCTCACTGATACACCCACCTTCCAAGTCCGGTCCCGCCGCCGGCTGGTAGTTGTCGGGGCAGCAGCCGTGCGGGGTGAGCAGACAGCAGCCCAGCTTGTCGGGCCCGTGCGCCGCCGTGCTGCCGTCCTCGCAGCACCCGAACTCGGACTTGCTGCATGGGTGGCATACTTCCGTTCCTTGAAATTAATCATTTATTTCACGAGCTGTTGCATATTGAGTTAATAATAAGGTAAAATTTGGCAACATATCACCAGTTTAAGTACTTCGTTTCAAAAGGATTCTACTCTAACTCCTTATCCATTAGTTGGCCAGCCATCAAATGACAAACTAAAAACCCCTTTGTTTTGCCTTTAGACATTAGCTAAGCAGTGTTTTCTTTCCTAAAAATGGAATGCAAGTAAATGGAATTGAATTCAATATTCAGACTTCACAGCGAAAGATAATCTCCAGTCAGGTTATTTTCGTAAGATGAAAATTGTATTAAGCAGTTGGTTATTTAAAAAAAAGTGTGAAATGCCCTTTGTAACAAATCATCAAAAAAAAAATCATGTAATAAAAAAAATTGTACAAACCATTGACGATTTCACATTTTTCGGTAACAGGTTCTGTAGACGTTTCCGTGGTGGTTTCTTCGGTAGGCTCCGATTCGGTGGACGCGCCGGATTCCGTGGTTCCGTCCGTGGGAGACTCTGGAATAATTATGATATTATGACAAAAATTATGGTGAAGTGTCAAAATTATATCATTATTGTCATGCTTTAGACCCGCAACGTGTATAAGTGATTCAAGATTAATTCAACTACATGTGAATTTTTCAGATTAAAGACGCGCTTTATTCTAATGCAAAAAAGATGTCTCGATCATACCTGTTGTAGTTGTAGTTTCTGGGCATCCCGCTTTATGCGGTCCGGTGGCCTTAGTCTCATTGTCCGCACAACAACCGAATCTGGAATAATGATTAAATTAAATTTAAAACAATTCAGTAAAAAAAGTCAAATGTATATTTTGAGAAAATAACAATAAGTATTTAAAGCAACGCTAGTTCAGCGTGGTGAGAATAGGCATTACTTTCTAATGCGTCCATACGTATAGGTTATAGGAGAGGACTATGTCCAGCAGTGGACTGAAATAGGCTGATGATGTGTGTGATGTGAATGAAAGCAAACTGAAGGTTAATAAAGGTATGCGAAAGGTAAGGCAGAGGAAGGAACGGTGACAAGTGAAAAGAAAGGATAAATAAATAAATAAATATCTTGGGACATCTTACACAAATCGACCTAATCCCACGGTAAGCTCAATTAAGGCTTGTGATGCAGGTACCAGGCGACGATATATATAATAGATAGATACATATAGATACTTATATACATAGACAGCCATAATAGATAGGATGACAAATAAAATTCAAGTTCATTCTTACTTGGAGACTTTGCACGCTGGCGGGCAGCCCTCCTGGTCGTTGCCCTCCGCCGGCGTCTTCTTATCAGACTTGCAGCACCCGTACAGGGTCTCCTCACAGTTGGGCACGGGGCAGTCGCGGTTGTGCAGGCCTCCCGCGGGAGACACACCGTCGGGGCAGCAGCCATATTTCGTGTCCTTGCAAGTCGTTGGGTTCGGGCATCCTAGAAAGAAATGTGGTGTTGATAGTCTTTTGACAGGTAAACCATTGAGGAGTTAAAAAGGATTCGTAGGTATACTTTGTCCAACCATTTGTCAGTAGAAAAGGGAGGAGGGGAGATTTTTTTTTAATGTAGTCGAAAAGAGTTGATTGTCCATAGAAAATTTTAATTCTCTGGTTGAAGTTTGAAGTTGGCTGGACATAGTATAGATGGTACAGATTCAAAGGCGATTTTTCTAGTACAGAAGATAAAAAACAGTCACTGAAGTTTAAATTTGTTACTTGGTAAGAAGCAGCCATCTTGGAAGTGACAGAATTTTTGTACAAGCGCAAAGAGCACGGGAAGTCATACTAGTTATTTTACCGTTTTGAATTGTGTTGTCTTTAAATACCTTCGTCGAATGGTCCACCGGCGGGTGTTTTCTTGTCAGGGCAGCATCCGAACTTGCTCGTGGTGCACTTGGCTGGCTTGTTCCTCGGCCTGCAGCGCGGCTTCTTCGTTGACAGAATGGTAGAGATATCCCAAGGTGCTGAAAACATTTTATTGTTACTCTAAATGTCTCAACTCGCAGCCGTCGTCTTTTAAAATGTTTTGGTTAGGGATCTCTGTACTTACTAGTTTCATCGGATTCAGATGTTTCTTCGAATAGTGATGAGCCTGTAGAACCAGTTCCTGTGAATAAAAAGGAAAATCTTTAAATACACCATACATGTAAAATATGAGACGATATCATGTATTAAGACTAAGATAGAACTTCGTGCAGTTCCAGCTTCTTGAAATAATAAAAAAAACTTACCGCTTTCTGTAGTCGTCTCAGTTTCGCCAGTGAGAGTTGATCCTTCGCTTCCAGTGCTACCAGATATCGTAGTCTCATCTCCAGCCTCGGTGGTCGAGCCAGAGATGCCTTCCTCGGTAGAGAGAGACGAGCCTCCAGATTCCGTAGTCTCACTAAGCGTTGAGCCACCCTCTTCGGTTGATCCGCTGGGTGATGAGCTAACTTCAGTAGATCCACTGGGCGATGAGCTACCAGTTTCTGTTGCTCCGCTAAGCGTTGAACCACTTTCGGTCGTGGAACTGACGTCTCCAGTTTCTGTTGAGATCGGGCTACTAGATGAACCTGGAATGACCAAAAGGTGTAATCAAAACCCGATTTTGTGACATCAAATGCCTATTATGGTATGCAGTAGGTGTAACATTAATTTTCTAAGAATAATCTTCATTTATTTATAAAAAATATCTTGTTAATCTTGAAGAGAAAATCTTACCACACCAGTCATGCCATACCTCCCATTATATACCTACATTTTAGAAAGCGGCAAATAATATCTCTGGGTCTGCCTGTGACCACGTCATGCTCGACGTGTAACGCCATGCATAAAACGTCAGGATAATATTAAACGTAAGTTTGCGCGATTAAGTCCCGTTTGTCGCTAAAATATGCGTGATAATTAACAACTGGAGGCAACGTATCTAAGTCTATTATTTAACATGGTTAATGTACTCACCATCATCCGAAACCGTAGTTCCGCCAGCTGTTGTGGTTTCCCCGCTTGGTGTTGTTGATCCTCCAGCGGTCGTGGTCTCTCCGCTAGCAGTCGTCGTAGATCCACCGGCGGTCGTTGTCTCTCCGCTATCAGTCGTGCTTGATCCACCGACTGTCGTAGTCTCTCCACTAGTAGTTGTTGGTCCACCAGCAGTGGTTGTCTCTCCACCCGTTGTGGTTGACCCTCCGGCTGTAGTGGTCTCTCCGCTAGGTGTCGTTGATCCGTCTGGAGTTGTGGTCTCGCCGCTTGGCGTCGTGCTCTCCCCTCCGGGTGTCGATGTGTCTCCAGAGATAGTTGTACTCTCGTCTGTTGAAATTGTGCTATCCGTCGTCGATTCAGAAGTGGATGAGGTATCATCGGATGATGTCGTTTCGGTGGGTTCGCTTGAACTTGTCACATCTGAAATTTTAATGTTTCCAAAATAAGTAACTATTCTTGCTGTTGTGTTTGACGCTTCAGGAGTGCTAGTTGTGTTGTGTGTGTGTACGTACTTGATAATCCTTTGACTCGACTTTGATGCTGTTACTTAGTTGTCGAATTTAAGCTCAGATAAGTACGTAGAAAAATAATGGTCGTCGGGATTATCTTTGTAAAAGATAATTGTGTCTCTTTCTAAAGACCGAATACGTATGGCAAATAGACTAAGCTTCGGCTTTGAGGCAATGTGAATACACTCACCGCTGCTAGATACTGTGGTGGAGTCGCTTGCTGAGGTTCCTCCTGATGCTGTTGAGCCCGATGCTCCGGCTTCCGAGCTAGATCCTGGGGTGGTACTAGTGAGGTCACTGGATCCAGGTGAACCTAAAATAATATATTTTTAAATGTAAATAATTCCTTTTATTCTAAATGCCTAACAGCCCTAGCATATCCTCTCGTCTGTGGTAGAGCCACAATCGGGTTTCTCATGCCGTTAAAATTATAATTAGATTTATTCAATGTCATAATTTTTGAAAGCACTTTTTTTTTGAAGATCACAGACGAAGGGGTATACGTAGGATGCCCTGAAAATTTCGGGAATTTAATACTTAGGAATGTATATTTGACATGTGTTATACCTCTTTCTTACAAGCATAGTCTCATTATTCGAAAACACTGGCCACTTAGAAAAAAAAACAATGTCCGATTTTCAATTGTTTTTTAAAGTCGTTGAGTCGCTGGTGAAAATGGAGCTGTCCCGCGAAAGTTTTAGAGAGCAATGATTTATTATGACTTTAAAAGTGGATTAACACAACAACAATGTGGAGACCGATTAACTATTGCTTTTAGTACTGAAGCACCTTCAAAGACGACCATATACAGGTGGTATTCGGAATTCCAACGTGGCCGTGTGTCTCTTGCGGATGACGTACGTGAGGGTCGACCGAAAACGGCCGTTACCGATCAAAACATCGATGTTGTTCGCCAACTGATAAAGGAAGATAGGCATGTTACATATCGGGAGATTCAGGAGACTTTAGGCATTGGAATGAGTCAGGTACAAGTTATTTTACAACAAGAGTTGGGCGTGCGGAAGTTATTTTCCCGGTGGATTCCTCACTTGTTATCTGACGACCAGAAAACGGTACGTGTCAATTGGTGCCGCAAAACTTTAAAAAGATTTAATGGAGGAAGCTCAAATGCCGTTTTTAGTATTGTGTCAGGTGACGAATCATGGATTTACGCATGAGCCTGAATCGCGAAAAACCAATCTCGAGTTTGGGTTTACGAAGACGAACCGAAGCCGACAAAAGTTGTTCGTTCTCGCAGCACGATCAAAAAAATGGTAGCCACGTTTGTCTCCAAATCAGGTCACGTGGCGACTATCGCTCTTGAAGATCGAAGAACTGTCAATGCCGATTGGTATATAGGCGTTTGTTTACCGATTGTTTTTGCTGAACTGCGCAAAACTAACCCTAACCGCCGTATTATACTACACCATGATAATGCCAGCCCTCACACCGCTCAGAAAACAGACGACTGTCTGAAGGGCGAAAACGTCGAATTACTGGACCATCCTCCGTACAGGCCCGACGATTTTTTTACTTTCCCGAAAATAAAGAATCGGTTGCGTGGTCAGCGTTTTCAGACCGCGGAAGAAGCAGTCGACGCTTATAAAATGGCCATTTTGTCAACCCCCACTTCAGACTTCAATAACTGTTTTAAAAACCGGCCAAGTGCGAGTCGGACTCGCGCGCATAGGGTTCCGTACCATTATCATTTTATTATTAAAAAAATACAGTTAAATCAACCTACCTCAAAAACTATAGGAGATAATTTAATCAAACCAAAAATCGTTGATAGGGTTTATTAACGTGCATAACATATATTTTTTTTAGAATTTTATATCTTGTAGTTTAAAAAATAGAGGGGGGGGGACACATTTTTCAGACTATGAGAGCTGATATCTCGAAAACAATTTGCTTAAATAAAAATAAGATTTATAAACCTTCATATCATTTTCAAAGACCTTTCTATTAATACCCCACACGCTTATATAAAACTAATTTTTTTTTTCTATCCCTCAGTTACATGTATGAAGGGCCCCCACCCCAATGGTTTTTTTTACAATTTAGTATCATAATCCTGTAGCGGTTCATACAACACATATCCTTACCAAATTTCGTTACTGTAGCATTTATAGTTTCCGAGTAAATCGGCTGTGACAGACGGACAGACGGACAGACGGACATGACGAATCTATAAGGGTTCCGTTTTTGCCATTTTGGCTACGGAACCCTAAAAACTGGTTTCAGAGAATGAAAAAGTGTATTAAACACAAAGGAGAATACTTTGAAAAACAATAAAAGTACTTTTATTTCCTTAAAATGCGTATTTTTTTCGATTCCCGAAACTTTCAGGGCAACCTACGTAGTAGGGTGTATCGTTCTCCCAGTCACAGAGAATCCCGCTTATCTAGACTTCTATACGAGTCTAGTATGTACCTAATGAAAATTGTTTTCGCGACACGTTACCAAAGACTGTGGGGGGAACAAGAGCGAACAGCGCTGCGATTGGTCGTTTGAAGGTCAAAGCAGAAGCACGCTTGCGTCGATTCGTATTGTTAGGGCATGTTCAATACAAGACTGCACCGGTATGGGAGATAGGTATGTAGGCTAGGTACAGTATCTACGTTGTCTAATGATTTGGAGTTTTTCTGTGTTCACATTGCGTCATAACAGATCTTGCCCCATAAAATGATAACTAAAAACTCACCGCTTGCGTCGCTACTCGAGCTCGCACCAGCCTCTGTCGTTGAGCCCGAGGCAGGACTAGAGTCCGAACCTAGAATACACGATTTTTTTTGTTAGTTTTTTTACCATCTAATTTTTAAAGAACCCCGCACGGACAGTTCGGAAAAATCCGTTCGGTCGATTTTGCTGAAATTTTGTGAAAAGAGCCTCTAATAGTCTAATTAACTGTGCGAAGATACAACCTTACTTAATGACTAGTTTTTAAAATATAACGATTTTAGGTTTAACGAAAAATGAAGTAAGTATATATGGCGCTAATATGCACTTACTACCTTTTTCCCGAGGTTGATTTAAGATAAAATTATTTCATAGTACTTAGTAGTAATATGACGATTTGTAGTCCCAATTATCTAACATGTAAATATATTTAACATTTATATAATATATCTAAATATATTCGTGGCAATATCGGGTAAAAAAATATTTAAAGGCTCAAGCTATCTTATATTACAATGTTAAACTGTACAATTAATAATTAGCTTATATCTAATTGTATTTACAACGCTACATTTGTGCATTAAGAACGGCATAAAGTGTTCTTAATGATGGGTACTTTATGTTCTCCTCATATCGGGCATAACCTAAAAACCATAAGATTGCCGCTACGTGACCGCATGTACCGATCGTTCTTGCTCCACTTTTGCAGGTGCAATAATAGCCCAATATAGGGTCTTCATTTTCAGCGTTATTGTGTTCTAGGTCAAATGCAATCCACACATAATAAAACGCTGCGTATCGAAATCGCGATGTAGCCCTTATTTTTATAAATCCAGTATGCTTAGCACATGATTGGCACGACAGTATCTCGCCGCGAGATAGTCTATCCGTCCCTCTTTTGTTAATATAGCTAGGGAAGGACGGTAGATCTATCTCGCGGTGACATACTGTCGCACCAATCATGTGCTAAGCCTGCTGGCTCATTGAAGTTTCCATCGATTTCAAAAACTCGTTCGTCTTCGTCTTCTGCCACTATGTCGTTCATATGACGCAATGTACTATCTTGAATATATCCTGGAGACAGTTTAACTTGGTATGTACCAAATGTGATGGAGTGCAAGTACGCCAGATTTAACCGTGGAAATAACGGTATTTGTGCAGGAGTTAGTGTTTATTTCGAAACGCAGCGTTTTATTATGTGTGGATTGCATTTGACCTAGAACACAATAACGCTGAAAATGAAGACCCTATATTGGGCTATTATTGCACCTGCAAAAGTGGAGCAAGAACGATCGGTACATACTACATACAAAACTGTTTGTAATGATTTCAGAAACAACTTATTTGCAGATATTTACAGATCTGCATTATAAATTATCTTTATTTTTTCAAGGAAATTTCCAAATTCTTATTGACACTATAATACTCATTTGTTTATTCACTCACCACTGCTCGAGACTTCAGAAGAGCCACTGACTGCGTCAGATACAGTGGTCTCTCCCGACACCGTGGATCCAGGCGTGGTGGTCTCGCCAGCCACAGTGGATCCTGGTGATGTGGCCTCGCCAGCGACGGTGGATCCTGGTGATGTGGTCTCACCGGCCTCTGAAGAGGCGGTGTCTTTCGTTAAGTCGGAGCTGGATGACCCAGTCAGGGATGTTTCAGTGGTCTCGTCCGAGCCTGTTGTAAGATCTAAAAAATATAAGTACACCTGGTTAGTAGGTACCTAAGACACAGAAAAATGGTCGTATATTACATATCACGGAAGCGACTAAGCTTAACAAAATGAAGCTTTATTGTCTTACTATTTAAAAAGCGTTATGAAACCAATGCACAAGGTTTCATGTTTTTGTTAAGACAATCAATAATATTGAATCGAAGGAAAGTATTTAATAGCTTATTTTTTTCCTAAATCGAGATCTTTAAGTAATAGGATGCTTGAAGGCAAGCCCTGAACGAGTTGAGATTTTTCCTACCTCCGTTAACTTGTTGAGCGAGCATTTCATTTAAGTCAAACTCAGCAAATAAGCACTTACCACTGCCTGATACTGATGAGCCATCTGTAGACCCAGTGTCTGTGGATTCAGACGTTGAGGACTCTCCAAGATCTGTTGAGCTTGTTGAGCCAGTCTCTTCAGTTAAGTCAGTGATGTCAGACCCAGTACTGGATTCCGTGTCAGTTTCGCCAGAGCCTAAGTTAATGAAAAAAACAGTGTCTTCTTTATTTGATGGGCTAATTATGTAAGTATGTACACTCTGTCAAACCAGCGAATTAAAAAAAAAGTAGGCGGGAAGAGTTGGTTGTCCGTAGAAAATGCGCTGGGCTGCAATTACAGGCCCCAGCTTTAGCTGAAATGGGGATCGATTTGTGGCAAACTTTGTTTCTTGTCCTTTTACGTAAATGTGTATGTTGCTAAGTCATGTGTCACAAATAAATATGTTTTCTTTCTTCTTTAAAAAAAATATGTGCCGCTTTTTCTACTAGCACTGGCTGGATAGAGTACCTATATGTATATTTTGTTTTTTTTTCATAGGTGAATGACGAAAAGAGTATCTTATCTTTTTACAGCGAAAATGAAGAGATACAAGTAGTGCGCTTATACTCTGTGTATTGAACAGTAATATATTTTTGGGTAACTCCGCGGTTCTACGAGAATATAATCTGTGATATCTACATGTTTATATATAATATATATATATATTTGTGGAGGCACTACTGCGATAAAATAACATGTAGGTATATCTTCACACAATATGGTTGAAATATTATTTATTACATTTTACAATACCTACCTTCGGTTACAGTTGAGAACGAGCTAAAGTCGAATTCCGTTTCAGTAGCACCGGAACCTTCTGGAAATCGAATAAATACATTATTAAGACAAATTATTCTTTAGTGCTATAGTTTATAACAGATAATATGTTTGAGACAATCTACTAAAATAGTTTCAATTACGTGGTTTACACTAGAACGTTCCGGGCCCGAGCTCCGTAGGACGTCATGCTCCTCATAGAAAGCAATATGACGAACAGTGCGACCTCATCCTAGCACGGACTCGGTACGGTCTAGTGAAAGTCATTCGTTAGACTAAAATATTACCTGATGTAGATGATGCGTCACTGAACATCATATCACTGAGCTGAAAATAAAAAATAATAATTTTATTTTAAGTCTGTTTTCGATTATGACAGGCGACAGTGTAGTCAGGTCTCCTACTCGTAAGAAGAAGAGGAACAAAATTACAAATATAGGTATATATATATATATATACTGGTAATATCACCGCGAGATAGGCTTCTGGTATTTTACTAATAATAATTCCCCTTAGATATTCATAAAAGTCTCCTAACATAGCAAGCCGATAAATATTGTTATATTATATCCGATAAGTACTGTTTGTCCCTTTCGTTATTATATGTACATTTATTGATAAGACCCAAAAGGACAAAACATACTTATCGGCTTGCTAAGATAGGAGACGTTTATGAATAAGGGGATAAGCTATTAAAAGATGGGAGGATAGTCTATGTTGCATGATACCTACTGTCGCTTTAATCATATGCTAACCCTATACTCTGTTTGGTTTGGTGTTTAAAAAAAGGTAAACAATCTTGCAGTATCTTTTTATTGAAAAATGCATATAAAAATCCAAACTAGGTAAATAGGCTTAATGAATCAAAAACAATGTAAATCACTGTATTTTCTTGTTATATTAGTTATATTTGCTAAAATTTATTTTCTACTCGTAGTTTTCACCTTTTTTTAAACACCAAACCAAACAGAGTATAGAGGCAAACACTTAAAATGTAAATAATATGTAGCTGACTGTGTTTTAACACGTTCATTGCGGCAGTCCATTTCGTGTACTTTACATTGGAGCTGTATCAGGTACATTAGACCTGTTTCTGAACTTTTCGTTGTAGCGTCATAGGGTCGTATGGATCTGTTCGAGGTGCATGTCTTTAAGTGTAATTTACTGGCTAGTAGTAATGATTCCCTTCTTTTTTTTTGTTCTAATACACTTTCGATGAGCACATCAACATATAACTTCAGCCGTTTCTAGATCTCAGAATTAGAAGATTATTAAATCTGCAAAATAATTTGTCAGATCCATTCGACCTTATATCCGCACTGAATGATTAACTTATCGATAAAAGTTTAGGGCTGTGAAAGTAAAATATCGATAAACTGAACGATAAAAAATCAACGATATTAAACAAAACTTAATATAAAGTTAAATTAAAATTAAATACATATACCTATGTTATTATTTGTACTCACTTTACTACGCAGTCGATAAACTGGTGTCAAAGGCGCAGGGTGCTTAGCCAAGATGCCAATCGCTAGCGCTTAGTAGCGTAACGTAGTTTTCCCTCTCTGTCACTCTTTCATATTAGTGCGACAAAGACAGTTAGCTGCGCTTAACGATGAAGCGCTAGCGATTGGCAACTTGGCTAAGCACCCTGGTCTATCTGGTGGTCTGGTATCAACATCTGCATAATTTCTTCGACGTGTGACGGTATTTTTAACGTCCCCAATACCCCCGGACATTAAAAGCATTCGCCTGGACCGCTTTATGATAAGACCCAAACACAGCTAACCCATGGAACAACATTTAAATAATGTTTATTGCACTCGAGATTGCACGTTTTTTTCGCGTAGTGCCCACAAAATGTCGACTATTGTTGTCACTGACTGCACCTTAGGGCGGCACTAGTCAAACTAATCATAATCCTGGTGCGTTTAGCGGGTCATCGGGTATCAGGTCGAAAGGACCTGATATCCGCACTAGGTGCAAAAAATTTATTTTCTGTCGGTATCAGATACAATCGACCTGATACACTTTTATTGTACCGATGGAATATATTCGAAGAGACAATTCCAAAAATATATTTGTCTCATTTCTACTCCTTTGCAAATAGAAGATACATGTCCCGCACCAGCGGTAGGAACAGTATTTTTAGTGCCGCCCCGCAAGATAGTTTATCATCGGATCTTTAAGACCTGATACCGCAATGAACGTGTTAAGCACAACGCGTTATTACGTGGGTTCTCTAAGGGCCACTGCTATGTGGCGCAGCTGCCCGCCGCGTGCGCATGCTCGCAGATATCGCTCAGTATCAAAATCCGTCGCACGTGCCCGCACCAGTTAGCGCCGTTTATACAATTTCTTGTTATAAGCCGCGTATCCACTAGAGGCAGCCTCGGGTCGAGCGGCTGCCTCACTCCGAGGCTGCGCAAGTGGAGACGCTGCCTCAACCTGAGGCACGCCGCGACGCGAGGCAAATTTGTCGCCGCGAGCCGAGCCATATTTTATCGGTCTCTGTGCCGTGCTCAAAGGCGCCTCAGTCCGAGCCGTGTGTTTAGTGGAGACGGTCGCTCGTGAGGCAACAGCTACGGATCAAGCTGAGGCGACACGCCTCAAGCTGATCCGCAGCTGTTGCCTCAGAGCGAACAGTCTCAAACTGAGGCTATTTGCTTCAAGTCGAGGCTGCTCGACCCGAGACTGCCTCTAGTGGATACGAAGCTATATGAGCGTTCGGTACGGGTAACCCGCGTCAGCTAGTGGATGCCCTAAGACCCGTTTCATTCAACATACCGAGGTGCTGGTGAAGAGTTCTGCGCCGACCTCCTCCTCTTCCTCTTCGCAGTCGGGTAGGTCGTCGTCGTCCATCACTGTCGTCGACGACACCGACAACAGCTCGTCTGTTGGAACATTTCACGTTGTTTAAAAGTTACAATTACGTAAAAGGAGGAGAGGCAATTACATCTGTGGGTGAGATGCCAATCAATCACCAAATAAAAAAATAAAAGAAAAAACAACAGTCTTCAACCGATTTCTTCAATATCCCCGATTTGTTTTCATCATTTGTTTCCTATCATCAAATCCTACTCTCTGAATGCAAATGTTTGTAAATTAATAAAAATTACCAAGAGCGCCATATGTACCTATAACATTTGAAGAGGTCCCTCGATTTCTCCAAGATCCCATCATCAGACTCCAACTTGGCGAAAACGGGACCATCTCGGGGTTATACACGTTCGATTACAAAAAACAATTCAAATTGGTTCACGGTTCTCGGAGATATCGGATAACATACATACAAAAAAAACCTCCTCCTTTTTTGTAGACTGTTAAAATGTAAAAAATTTAGACTTACCGCCTTATTCATAAACGTGATTAAAATATTTGAAATTGAAATATCTTAGAGCCAACGTTACCTATGTTGCAAGGCTCAGGGTTGCAGGATTGTTCCTCGTCGGGCATGTCAGCTTCAGGACACGAGGTGGACGCGTTGCCGCCGCTCAGGCACATCACCTTGCGGTACTGCACGCCGCCATCGCATTCTTTCGTGCACTGTTGGTAAAATAATTAGTTAGATTAGAATATTCAGGATCGAATATTAAGTAGGTTGGCATTTCTCCGAGCGTTTCAGCCGCTGTGACTTCGGTGGCAGCCTTATCACACGAATCTCGTGAGAGATGCCAGAATTTTTGGATATCTTGATAGACGTAGTTGACAACTACCAAGATATCCAAAATATGTAATAGGTACCCACGGAAATCAAATTTTATTTTATTTATTTATTTTATTTTCAAAAAGGCACAGTTACAAGTTTCAAACTTAAACATTGATAACACAATACTTAAACAACTTAATACAGCCTGGAACTCGATTACAACTATGCACAACATTAGAGAGAAATTGCAAAGTCCTTACATATGTATAAGTAATACAAACTAGCATGCAACAGTTATATTAACAATTCATTAATTATTAATAGAATGAGCGGGTTATGTTGTTTTAGGCAGGCATTGGAAAATATATATATATATAATATTAAAAAAAAAGTAGAAAGATTAAATGTGAAGAATATTTTTAGCAACCTTGAGTAGGAAACCTAGCTTATCGCTCATTATGTCCGAATCGGGATTGTTTTTAAGAAGTTCATTATAAAAACGCGTCATGCGCGTTATCGGGCTAATAACGTTGCCACCGAAGTCACGGAGGATTGAACGCTCGAAGAAATGCCAAGGTACTATTACGGGTTTTTAAGCACAAATTATTGGTTAGTTGACAAACTCTAACTGCGGGGAAAATTGGGGTAATAAGTACCTATTTTGAATTTTCTCGGCGCCACTCCAGAAGCCCTTTTTTATTGTAGAAGGCCTTTTATCAGCAGGACTTTATATGGCGTCGTATCATTCATCGTCGTATCATCAGTCCACTTGTTGCAATGCGCCTTCCGCGCCATAATCGAATAAGTCAGCAAACACTTGCTAATTTACTGTGGGAGTATTCTAATACCCACCTCGGTCCAGTTAGCCGCGAACCATATAGCGGGGCAGTTCTCAGCAGGGACCTCGCACGGTGTGGTATCGTTGTACTTGGTCTCGGCATCGCATTTGGCCTCGTCCACCTGCTGCACAGCGCCACCATCGAAGTATCCGCAGAACACCTTGCGAGTCTTCACGCCTGAACCGCAGTCTACTGAGCACTGGGGATATAAAGTTTTTGTTGTGAACTCTTTCCACCACATAACCTTTGTTAATTGAAGGTAATTTAAAAGTTATACATTTACAAACACAATTCTTTACGGGATTTACTGAAAAAAAACGAAAATCAAATCAACAAAATAATTTCGGAGTGAAAAGCCGTCCGAGATAGTATCTCCTGCGTACGCAACGATGGTCAGGGGTTGTTACTTAAAGAGTCGTGGTAACCAAGAATTGCAATTGTCCTTCACAAACCAAACTACCTGTAGCTCAATGTTGCATGATAATGATGGTGGTGAAGGAAATGTATTCGCGTACCTTCTTGACCTTTCTTGTCATTGTGACAATCGCGAAAAAGGTACACGAATCGATTTCCTTCACTGTACATGTCAGGGTAAGGTGTTCAATACTCACGTTGCTCCACTGAGTGGCGTACCACTGCGACTCGCAAGCGGGTAGGGTTGACTCGTCACACGGTTTCTGCAGCTCAGGTCGACGATGGTACGAGCACAGCTCTGGCTTCACCACTTGACGGTCCTTGGTCACGCACAGAGCCTCACGAGTGTAGTACTTCGACACGCAAGAGTCACACTGAAACGTAAAACCTGAATTAGTTTTTAATCATCTATGTATTGGTTTTTCGCTACCAATTTACAGACTGCTGAGCATGAATTTAAATTTAATATTTAAAACATCTGCTAGGTATATCTCAAAAATGTAAACTACTAAAATCATGGAACTGTTTGTTGTACTCAACATCTCGCGCTTAGTGCATTCCGATTATCTTGACAGTAATTTGAAACGTCAATAGCAAAGTTGCTACGCCCCGCTTTTTTTTTAAACGCAATAGTGAAAATAATAAATAAATACTACAAAACATTATACAAAAATGCAATGTATACTCACGCCAGTCCAGTTGGAGATAACCCAGTCGATACCGTCGCACGGGTGGATGTTGCAGGGCTGCTCTGTCTCCGGTTTCTCGTCTTCGCAGCTCTCGTCCACAAGGACTTCCACGCGGCCGCTGGTCTTCCTGTGGCAGACCACTTGGCGCGTCTGCTTGCCATCACCGCACAGCTTGTCGCACTGGGGAGGAAAACCAGGTTAACCATGAAACTGTACGTAGGACAGGTAAGTAAAATTATAAAAAATTCAAAAGGGTGATCACAAATTTAATAGTTTTATTGAAATTATTAATTAAGCTAATAATGATAATCCTATATGCAGCGTCACATCAAATTGATATCATCGGCATGAAAATTACGGGTTCTGTTCATTAGTTGCCTATATAACATTTTGGGTCCGGAAAACATACCCTATGTTCTGCTTACGTAACTTGATCTTACTATGGGGAAAGATGGCGAGGTAAGTCTTTAGATTTTGCAGCTAATGCCATGACCCCCAAACAACCCTTTCATGGGAGCTGTTACTAGAATTCCAGACGGCAAGCAATCGTTAACGATTCTCCTATAAATATTTTTCTGTATTAATGTCACTTTAGTTAGAAGGTAGTACTTACTGGTTTCCAAGGTCCGGTGAACCAGGTGGGACATGAAGCGTTGACGTTGCACTTCTGGTGCTCCTCTGGCTTGTCGCCGAGCCGTCTAAAGCATTGGTTCTCGTCCACTATTGAGGGGTACCTATAAAAATTAGAAAATAATTGGGTTTTAAGACGCTAAAGAAATGCAGCATAGAAGCATAGAATGGCTATCATTTCAAAGCTTACCAAAGTGTTTTAAGTTTGAACAGACACTAAAAGATAAGGTGATGCGACAAGAGACAAATGTAATTGGATTTATCGCTGACTATACTTATTTTTAGTTTTTTCATCCAGCACTCACTAAGCACCCAACCTAACGAACCCAAACTTGATAGGGTTACGTCATTGCGTTCTAAAATTCTGCTGGTCAGTGGCCATTGGCCACCTTTCGTCATCAATATTATGTATACTTAGGCCTTAGGTTAAACTTGATAAAGTTTCAGCTCAATCAATGATCGGGAGGTACTTAGATGAAATAAATCTCGTGGAAATTGATTTGATGTGCCACTAACAGAGTGACAGTTTTTTTTATGCGATAGTTGGCAAACGAACAGACGAATCGTCTGATGAAAAGCAATTTAACGTCGCCCATGGATACCCACAACACCAGAGGCATCGCAAATGCGTTGCCAGCCTTTAAAGTAGGAGTACGCTCTTTTCTGAAACTTAATAAAAAATTCTAATATATCTCCAATGACTAAAGATATTCTGTTACCTGCTAAAGATAAACTCACCCGTTCGAGATAATTTTCTGGCACTGCACAGACCGGGACTGCGAGCCGCCGGAGCCGCACAGCTTGGAGCAGGGCCCCCACGGGCTCGGCACCCACTCGGGCAGGCACTCGGCCAGCTGGCACGTCTCGTTGGCGATGGGCCGGAGCCCCGCGTTGCACAGCTTCTCGTCGACCACTTCTAGCTCCTCGCTCGTCCGGCATGTCACGTTGCGGGTTTGGAATCCTGAGGAGGTAAGATTGAAATGCTAAACTCGAGGTAAAACAGTTCGTGTAATTATGGGTGGGTTGCACCAAATGATTTGTCATGAAACCGTTCGCTAACATTATTATTGTATGGAAAGTTCCATAATAATCTGTCGAGTAATGTTGACCGACCTGTCAATATGAATAAAGATAATACGATTTAAGCTCCTTATTTTTAAAGCTTTTGTAAGGTACAACAGGTTTCACGCCAAGGTTTCGGAAAACAAACAAGTGTAAACTACGGGTAGAGGGTTTAGCTTTTATCTACAAGATGGTTAACAAAAATCGGCCCATATTCTCGAATATTTTAAGACATGCAGCAACATTTTTAGGAGTCATTAAAGCAAACGATAACTGGTTCCGATTTGTTTCACCAATACTTTTAACTTTCACGAAAGCTACTGCTAAACTAGTAATTTGAGTGTAATCCACGTGTCATTGTCATTGCTCACCTGTGCCACAAGTGACGCTGCAGGGCGAGAACTCCTCGTACGTCCAGACGTACTTCGTATCGGTTGGCGGCGCCAGGTCTTTCGGGATGCTGTACTCGTACTTGATGCCCACATTCGGCTCTTGCAGAAGGAGCTGGAAAATAATTACATTTATGAGCACATCTACTCCGTAACACGCGTTAGGAAATCGACTTCTAAGGACGTTCTTATATTGTTACTTGATCACTGAGAAGCTAAAATTGTTTCTTAGAAACTAAAATTTTTTCTCAGAAAAAACATGGTAGAAACTGTAGAAACTAGGGCTCCCGGTATCCGTGTTACCCGCAGACACGTGTACACGTATCCTTAGCACCGGCGGTACTAAGAACCCGAACGACACGAAACGCCAAGAAACGTTTCCAACTTAGAAACGTTTCCAAGCGCGGGTCCGCGGATCCACTTAGAAACTTTTCCAAGCTTGAGTCTTGCGGATCCATTGTAATTGAATATTCGAAAAACCTATGTTTTTATTAGTAAAAAGTCTGAAACAAAACAATACCTACCGAAAAATTCGCAGTTTTTTACGAATTACGCAGCTAGAGTTTTTCTTTGTTGCAGGTTAAATGCGGTTCAATACTTTGTTCAAATATAAAATCGTACCTATATTTTAGATTGCCACTGCCACTACACATTGAGGGCGGAGCAGACACAGGTACTCGGGTATCCGTGTCTTAATTACACGGTTCCTAATTAAACGTTCCCAACAAGGGTAAGAAACCCGTTTCCCGGTAGCAAAGAAACGGGTACACGGAAACGGGTACACGAAACCCGGACACGACCGAGAGCCCTAGTAGAAACTTAGTTTAACCGTAAGCATTGATAAGATTGATGAAGTTACAGAAGACCAATTAGGTTTCCTAAACTACTGTTACTCTTAGTGTCTCTTGGAATATCGGTCTTCAATGTACTAATAATCAACGCAACTTATCAAGGTAAATTATTATCTCGGCTAATCAGGTAAGTACTTGAAGCAAAATCTTTAACACGTTTACAGCGCACTGAGGTTTTTTTTAGTATGCTGATGAGTAAAATGATAGTTGTCTTACTGAGAGCACAAGTTTCTCCGTGATGGGTCCTAAACACCGTAGCTTGTCCGGTGCGGCGAATCCTTGCACGCTGCGCTCGTAATGCCACGGCGCGCCAGCAATGTGCAGCGTATGCGGGAAGCTGATCTGATACTCGCCGTTCAGGTAGTACCTGTCTTCCTCCGCCGAGCGGAGAGCTGAAAATAGGAGCTTGTGTGAGAATTATTTTTGAATGTTTTTTAATTTCAAATGGTCTTACTCGTGGCCACAGACTAGCCGAGGGCAGAGACGCGGCCTACGATGGAGTGAAAAATGGAATGCATTGATATGTTTTTATGTATTTAGAGATTTAACTGAAATGCAGAAAAATTGCAAATGCTGAACTTGCCATGTTCTTAGCAGTAGCGGCAAATGCAAGAGAAATAATAGGATATACGATGTATATTTCCACAAATTGGCTTTCTTTAAGCTATTTTGCAATTAAATCAATTAAGCGACTCGGTTCAGTATGATTCCTAAGTTCAAAATAACTTCCAGGTTAAAATCATTTATCAAAATTATAATTTGTATGGTTTCAGTATTGAGTTGTTATCTGTCAAGCATCGTCGTGCAGTTACGAGGAAATATTATTTAGAATAAGAGGAAACCCACTAACCGAGATAGTTGTTTGACTTATCAATTTCCTCTATGATAATGTTGGTTGCTCCTTGAGGTATCAGCAGAACGTCGTTGTACCCTGAAAAATACAACATTTTTATTGAATATACATGTCAATAGTTATGTTATACGGGTTTGGGTCTCTCCAAGTGTACTATCACTGTTGAGATTGATCTTGAACATTACTTTGTATCGCCACTCGTACTGTAGTAACGGGTGAAACAGGTAAGAATAAATAATTAAGCTAAGTACCTTGTCGGTAATCCTGGTTGTTAATTTCCCCAGCGTTGGTGTGGCAGTTGGTGCCGTTCCCGCGGCACTGGCGGCACTTGTCCTCGCGCGCGTTGGAGCCCAGCATCATGTCGCAGCCCACCGGCTGGAACAATCGTTAATTGAGTACGGTGTGTCTTTCTAACTATTGTGGTTGTGAAAAAGAGGATTATTCAAAAGCCAGTCTTCGAAGATTATAGCCAATCACGTGGTTTAGATTTTGCGATAGAATCTATTGCCATTTAAAATAAGAGTGATGACATGTAGCCACAGCTATACGAAGCATAACAATGTCTAGACAAGTCTTTCTGTCCATAAAGATCCACCAGTGGATCGCACGTTACAATAAAGTTTACTGTGATCCGCCATTTGCCTGTGTAGACCCTGTGCATCTCTTAATATGCTCCACCAGTGGATCTCATGGACCAGTAGATCGGACTGAGGTAGTTAAGAAAGAAAACTGTAAAAAGGACAATGGATCAGGGGATTGGACTGAGGTAGTTAAGAAAATACATATTTACGTCACTGTAAAAAAGGACGATGGGGCTCGAGAGCGAAATTGATGACTTCATCCTTTTTGAAGCATAGTTACCTGACAAGAGTCGGCAACGAAGGGCTCGTCGTTGCAGCGCGTTCCGTCTGCCGTTCACCACCTGCGGCGCCTAGCGGTAGTAGAACCATTTACCCTTCGGCATGCTGTTTAACTGGCAAGGCTGCGTGCAATTCGCTGATAATATACAGTAAAGTGGAAGTATCAGGTTACCTGACAAGAGCCAGCAACGCAAACGTCGAAGGATTCGTCGTTGCAGCGCGTACCGTCGACCACCTGCGGCGCCTGGCGGTAGTAGAACCGCTCGCCCTTTGGCATGCAGTTCAGCTCGCATGGCCGCGGGCCGTTCGTGTAAGGGACCCAGCTGAGGAGAAAAAGATTCTAGTAAGTATAAAACGGGTAAATCTTTTAGCCATTGAAATTATTCCCCTCTGGAGCCAAAATGGGTAGTTCTATGCGATTATTCAGTCGCACCAACCGAAAATGACTCCACCAGGTGGAGTCATTTTCGGTTATCTTGTAGCACGCGCATGTATGTCTGCTATTCTGGCATAATAGTCTCGTTAGCTTTTATGAACTGGAAAATAAAGTGGTGATACTGGTGATAGTATTGAACAATAAATACGCGTAAAAAAATCGCGTAGAAACACCCAAATATATATTGACTAATGAATAACAAATATTAACCATCTCTCCGATGAGTTGCCAGCAATGGCTTTATCAGAAAACCGAATATTTCGGAATGGAAATGGAACCGAAGTCTCATTGCTCTCAAAATATTTAGGTTGAAGAGGAAAACAGGTGGTTCGATGACCTGAACAATGTTGCGGAGGAATACCACAGGGACACCTTATGTTGATGTTTACGGCGCAATTGTTTTCAACGCAACATCTATGTATGACACCTCTAACTAGGTGCCGTGGTAGGCTTGATATCGATAATATTGTTGAAAGGAAGAAAGAAAAAAAACTATGAAAACGGATAAACTCGCGTATATTAACTAATTTTACTTCATTCCGACGTTTCGAACACTTTACAGGGTTCGTGGTCTGCGGATGACCATAGTTTTATTTCATGAGTAATCCTCGCGGTAACCGAAGAAAATATTAGGAAGAAAGAATTAAAAACCAATAATGCCGTATTCAATGCCTACATTTATATTTTAAAACCTGTCCATCGTCCAGTTTCTAATTAGTTCTCATTGTAAAATAAAGTACCGTCGGATCGAGAGTGGCCAGGGAGCTCAAAAATATTTGAGCAGCCTCTATTCTCGTTGCATTAGAGTGCATGTTTAGATATGTCTGAGCACTGTGGCCGCTCCAATATATCTGATGGTGACTATCTAGGTAGAGTTTCTACTGTATTGTACTCACTTGTATCTGGTTCCCCTAAGTGGCTTGTCATTGAAGGCGGCGCACTGTTCCGCTCGGTAGTCGCTGGGCTCCGGGCAGTCTTGCGTGTGGCACGAGAAGTACTTCGTGTCACCGCCTGTGCAGTTTGAGCCCGACCTGGAAAATATATCTCAGATTAGTATACCATATCCTCATGATCCTCTTCTGACCATAACTTACCCTAGCGTACCCCAGCCCTTCTCGCAGCCCTCCCCTTCAGGGATGACGTATGAGTGGGGCAGGCACACTTGCTGGTCCAAATTTTATCCATAACTTAACCTACCGTGGGGCATATCCTTTTCTAACTAGCCACGCCTCGCCACAGATCAGTGAGCGAGGGCACACCTCAGCCCACGGACCCCAATCCTTCTTGCTGCTCTCCTCTCCAGGGATGACGTATGAATTTAGTAGACGGAAGCCCAGTTGTCTGCGTCAGCTGGCACTTGACCATAACTTACCCTAGCGTGAGGCATATCCTCTTCTGACTAGTCACGCCCCCGCCACAGGTCCACGAGCACGGGGACACTTCCCCCCATGGACCCCGGCCCTTCTCGCTGGCCTTCTCACCAGAGGTGACGTCTGAATTTGGCAGGTAGAAGCCCAGTTGTTTGTGTCAACTGGAACTTGAACGTAACTTACCCTAGCGTGAGGCATATCCTCTTCTGACTGGCCACGCCACCGCCACAGGTCCGTGAGCAAGGGGACACCTCCCCCCATGGACCCCAGCCCTTCTCGCTGCCCTCCCCTCCAGGGATGACGTATGAGTTGGGTAGATAGAGGCCGGCGCCCTGTCGCCTGTGTCTTCTGCGGTGGCCTGATACCTGAAATAATTTGAAGGCATTTGTAAAATAAATTGTATCAACAAGAAGTATAATGTATGTACTTACATTATAAATAATAGGGTATAAGTACATACATTATAAATAGGTACTACACCACTGAAAACTTTCAGTATATGAACTCATGAAACTACCCAGTCATAAGCTCGACACTATAGTCCGTGAGATCTAAGAACGAACTTTTGACTACTATTGAGGATAAAACTAACCATATTTCCTATAGATCTAACGTCATATAGATCGGGGTAATTTCTAAACTGTCAAATGTTCGTTCTTAGATCCCACGCGCTATAAGTATGGTGCCCTTTAAAATATACCCTAAGTGGAGGTGTGCAAACATGTTGAGAGTCGAGAGTCAGCCATATGAGATCGTAAAGCAGCCAGTTTTTGTTAGCTGCTATAGACGAAGTACAACTAACGCTACACCGTGCTATTAAATAATGTATTTGCCGATATTTTGTAACTTTCGTAGAATTTGTAAGGGACTTTTCACTGATTCGAAAAAGTGCATGCGAAATAATGGATGTGTATTGTGTTCGTACCTAATAGGTACATGATGTGAATATTTTGTTTAGTAGGCCGATACATGGGTATTATTACGAACGTTCTTGATCTATCCAAAATTCTTCGCTTGGTTTATTATACTTTCAGTAGGTAGGCACCTTCTATTTGACACCAATCAAACTATATTGAATTTTATTACTTACGCCTATTTACAAATTAATAAAAACTTGCCAATTATTCTTAATAAGGGACCAGTCGTCCGCTCACAATCAGCGTATTTAATTGAAACTGACATTTCAACACTCTGGGAAAGAAGACAAAGTATCCAATTGCAGACGACGAAATGAGAACAGAAATCCAACTACTGCGAAATATGCTAGAGGTTATACATATTTAAATTCGAGCTGACAAAAAAGATACACACATAACCATAAGTTGTAATAACAGAGATTGTCATCAGGCAATGGTCATCCACAGGTCGATCGAATTTAAAAATATTGATCCTTAAAAAACTTAAACACGACGTTCAACGCTCATTCTGTTTTTACTTATAAATCAGCATTTCTATGTATATGTTGTTTGGCATAAAATTATAGGCCAGGTACTGTAAAAGTATACATGTATTTAATGTCACAAGAAATTGTGATACCAACTTAATTAAGTAAAGTAGAAAAATATATCTACATTTTTGCGTGTAGGTAATCTAGATAGGTAGGGTCTTCACTTCGCGTAATTTTCGTCTAATGTTTGACTTAAAGTTTCGTCGAATGCGCATGGAACATATTCTATTGATCTTGTTTTGCTCCGATCTCCCAAACAAAGAGACCACCAGCCACGCATCTTCAGTGCCTCGCCGGCCGTGTCACGCAAAAGCAGACGTTTTACTTAATAAATATTATGAGGATAAACAACTTGTTACGAGAGGCAGGGTTCGCTGGCTGGTACTGAGATACCTCCATAATTATATTATCATTATCAATCAAATCTACATACGCTGCCATTTAGAAATTCATAGTTAAAATGTAGTATTCATGAGTTTTTTTTCATTAATTGGTCTACCTACACCAGGAAAAACAACTAATTATCTACTAAATTAATTGTGAGAGCAAGAATACATAGAATTCGGGGCAATGACAAGGAATTGAATACATACTATTAAAGAAGTAGGTATCTACATATTCTAGTAGGTATCTATCATCATAATTTCAGCTATTAATCGCTCACTGCTGAGCACAGGCCCTTCTAGTATGCCACTCATCTCGGTCCTGAGCCAATCTAACCCAGAAGTTTGCTGGTGGTAGGACCTCGTGCAGGGTCCGCCTGGATAACTACCACCGTCTTACCCGTTAACCTGCCGCTAAATAGTTAGTACTGTTTTCCGGTTTGGGGGTAAAATAGCCGGAGTAATTACTAGCATAGAGGCAATTCATCTAAGTGCTCAGGGTAGGCAGCGCATAGGCGATGTTATGGTCACTATGTCCAGTCGCCATCAGATATATGGTAGCGGTCGAGGTCCCCAAATAAATCGGAGCAACGGTAAATTTCAATAAATTCGTTACGTGAGAAAAGGGCAATGATTTGGGAGCGTGTAATTCGTCATAAATTTAGGAGCAGTCACTTTTCAATAAATTCGTAACGTACAAGTAGGTAAAGATATCGGAACGAACATGACTCAAAGATATCGAAGCAGCCAGGATGATCATAAAGATCGGAACATTTATAGGAAATACACCTTAAGTCTGCGTCACATAGTTTATTTTAATTTGTTACTGTGTTGTCACTACTACTACTTTAAGTTGTCAATGTCAAAGATGATTTTGACGACTGTTGTGGGTGAGTAAATGAGTTTCCTAGATAAAAGAGAAGTTTTCAAGCATCATTATCGTTGATGTACCTAATCATATTAATATGGGATAAGTAGGTAAATAAAATCGTAAAGCTAGCAAATTATTTATTTGAACGGAACTAAAAAAGTACAAAGGGTGAACAGAATACCTATAAGTCATTTGCGGATTCTATTTTACCACGGTGACAAGTCCGAGAATTGTAAATTGACTGTTTCTCCCATTGCAGGCGTCCATGGGCTACGGTTACCACTTATCATTAGACGAGCCGTGTGGTTATTTGTGTTTCAAATGTATTGCAAGAACTTTTAGCCATCAACAATAAATACCGTCTTTTTAGCGAAGCAAAATTATATATTGTCACAAAAATACGACAATTGTAGCGAAATTCCAACATAGGTCGAACCTCATATCAAGAATTTACGAAAGTCGTTCTAAACCTTGTGACAATTGTAACGACTTTCCGAAAGTAAAATAGTACATTACGATACAAGTGCGAAAAAATTAAGTGGAGTGGAACGAGTGGAGATAAATTAAAGCACGACCGAAGGGAGTGCTTTAAATCTACACGAGTTACGAATTTCATTTTCGCACGTGTATTATTAGTGATAATTGTATGTTGGTGGCAAACAGGCACACGGACCGTCCGATAGTAAGCGGTAGACGTACCCTGCGGAGGCTTGTGACATCAGTAACAGTGATATTATACAATTATTGTCAAACTTGTCATTATGGCATTGTTTGTGTGTTGGGTCAATAGGGTTATTAAACAGAGATACGTTTATGCTACTGTTGCTTTACTAAAATACAGGCTGGCTCATTAAAATCAGTCAGTATGGGAATGTCTGAACTGAAACTATCGGACATACGAAAATATGTTCTTAGGAACCATGTCATCGATTGTAATAAACAGAAAAACTGCATTAATAATATATATTTATTTGAAAAAAAAAACTACCCAGCAGGGGAATCGAATCCGGTTGTTTTGAAAAAATAAACTTATCTGCACTATTTCTAGTCGGAAATCCATTGTGTAGATCTTAAGCAGTAAATAGTAGTATTTGTTTTTAGGAACCATATTTATCACCGATTTTGAGAAAAAAAACTGCATTTATACATTAGAAAAAAAAACGCGTTGAATATGTGAAAACAATGTATTTTAATCATTTTAGACATCATGCTTCTTAGAGACATTTACTGTAAATGTCTCTACATTCCCAAGCTTCTTAGAGACATTCACTGTTTTTACATATTCAAAACGTTTTTTTTCTAATGTATAAATGCAGTTTATTTTTATCAAAATCGATGATAGATAATTATGATTCCTAAAAACAAATACTGCTTAGTATGTCTTATAGTTTCAGAATTTCTTTTAAAAAAAAATAAGTTTTAAGACAAAATATTATTAAATGACGTACTGACATTTCTATTACTCCCTAAGGAATTTCACTTTTCTATTACTCCCGCTATGCATGCAAGCAATGGCGTGCTTAGACAGCAAGTGTGATGAAAAGGTGACATTAAATGGCCCCCAAAATCGCCTGATTTGACAGCTCCTGATTTTTTTCTGTGGGGTTATTTAAATGGATTTGTCTTTTCTAATTGGCCAACGAACCTTTAGCAATTAAAACAAAATACTCGAACCACGATCACTGAAATAACGCCGGAAATGTGTGAAAAAGTGATGAAAATGCGATGAAAAGGGTTGGCATCTGCGATGCTACTGGAGGTGGATATTTGTCTGATTATTTTCCATGTTTAATTGCAGACTCAAAATAATTATATTTAACCAGTGATACTTCATATTTTTTGTGTTATGTATAGAATAAAATTTCAAAAATAAAGTGTATATTATCTTATTTGGCCACCCTGTATGACTATGAATATATTATAGATTGACTTATACACTGTTGTGCCAACAGTACTTTCAAATCCCATTGCAATCGCATATCTATCTATTATATATATCGTCGCCTGGTACCCACATCACAAGCCTTAATTGAGCTTACCGTGGGACTAGGTCGATTTGTGTAAGATGTCCCAAGATATTTATTTATTTATTCATTGCGCCACCGAGTACCCGACATCTTCTC
>JALPQI010005234.1:0-64393 GCA_025490895.1 Thaumatotibia leucotreta | reverse complement strand
GCGTTAGGCACGCACTCTATCACACCACACTGCAAGAATATCAGTATTAAATTATATATATACTATATATATATACATATAGCCATCCATGCCGTACTCGGCAACGGCGACCCTGGCTAATTACGAGCGTGAGCTCTGCTGTGGCTTGCAAAGCCGAACTTACTTTTAAAAACTCCGTCACAAGTGGGGCAGTAGAGTTGGCCAAGATTATTGTAAGTATAGTTAATTAGTTATAGGAGGGTTTCGGCCGGGACTTACGTATTTGACGTTTCGCATCGAGATTCATGAGCCGAGAGTCTTCAAAGTTTTTTACTCTCTTTTTAACACGAGATCGCCATTCTGGCCGCTGAGAAGCAAACTCCTCCCATTTATCAGTAAATTAATAATGTCAACTTCGCATGTAGGTAGTTCCACGAGAGTTGAGATCACGCGCACAACATGTCATGTAAACATTAGGGGAATTTGAAGTAACTGGGTGCTTAGCCAAGTTGCCAATCGCTAACCCTTAATCGTCAATCGTAAACGAAAGACAGCTAACTGTCTTTGTCGCACTGATCTGAAAGAGTGAGAGAGAGGGAAAACTACGACACGCTACTAAGCGTTAGCGATTGGAAACTTGGCTAAGCATCCTGGTCTTTTTTCGTACTGATAGCAAATCTATTGGCTTTATCGCCCCCTATGAACCTTAAAAAAACATTCTGAGTCCCAAAAACTAACAGACAACGAGAATGCACTTATATTTGGCAAAGTTGTATAATTAAGGCTTAGCTAAGTGAGATTAGCCGTGTGGTGACAGCAGTAAGAATACATTTGTTACCATTCCAACTCTTCCCGCGGGTGTCGTAAGAGCCGACTAAGGGATCGAAGTGTTACTGACCATTATTTGGTAGAAGATTGATGATGGGTAACAGCGTTTCATTGTGAACACATTACTGTGATCGTTAATCCGCTAGCCCAGCGTACCGATTATTTACCCGGCTTTTACGTAGGCCACACTGAAAGTATCGGGAATCTATTGTTTAAATTATCACCTTTCTTAACTCTTTTTGATAATGTGTACAAATTTTTAATACAATTGAACCAACTCTCAAAGCTCATAATCATAACCCATTTTTCCTAGATCACTTTTTGTATGAAAATTTTCAGTTTCGGAATTTTGTATGGAAGAAGTTTGGGTAGTTCATTGTGATTGGATATTTATATTGGATTTTTTTCTAGTGAGTCATATAGATACCTAAGGATGTCCGAATTTCCTAACATATTTTTTTTTATGAATTCTCTATGATGTGGTACCACATTAGTGCGATTTAAAATTAGGGGATGGCTGTTAAAAGTCATTGATCTCTATAATCATCCACATAAAAAAATTGAAAACAATACAATGTGTGAAAACTATTACAAGCAGTCCTACAAGAACTGAGCTTTGTTACTAAATAAGAATCTAAGCCCATTTCTGCTTCATTGTTGAGTAAGGTCATATTGAAAGAAGTGTAAAAACGCTACAAAATAAACATTTCGGGTGAAAATCGTAAAATCGCCCGACACACAATTTTCAAATGGCAATAAATCCTAAAATACAGGTGTCAACCGAATAAATTTTACCTCAAAAAAATACTAGAGTTATACTTTCAGAAAATAATTGTTTCTATATGCTGAGTGTATCTCTTAGTGGGTCATTCCCGAAACTTTCAGTGTGAGCTACGTACCTATTAATGCATCTATACGCATAGTTAATAGGAGAGGCCTACGTCCAGCAGTAGACTGAGATAGGCTGATGATGGTGAAATGAAAATAATCTCAAAAATCCATCTCCTCCATTATTTGAATGTTTACTGTGTAAAATTAAAGAAACAGTTGATTTCTTTTGCTTCTTCTTTGAACTAAAGAACTCACCCCGGGCGCGGTGGCCACCACCTTGTAAGGGAACAGGTAGAGATCGAGCCCGACTTGTTGGAACACGTTCTTGAACAGCGAGATGACCTGCAGCGCTAACATGTCTTGTCGCACGTCGTCGCCCACTTTAAAGATGGCGGCCTGCCATGTCTCCGCCCCCATTGAGGTGTAGCGGTCTTTGCCTTCTTCCTAGAATATAAATTAAAAAGTAAGTCATTGCTTGGTGTCTCTTTAGATCTGTATTGATTTCAATTATTTATCTTGACATTGTAACATTTTTTTTCTCTTTGTTTTGCATTTATTTTCTTTTTTTTTAATTTGTTATTTTTTAATGTACTTTGACCATTATGATTTTATAATATACTGTTTTATTGTTTGACATTACTATAATTTTTATTGTTATATTCAGATAGGTGGTATCTATTTTGTAAAATAATATTGTTAAATTTACGTTGTGAAAATATTCGCATGCCTGTATGTGGGGCGAATACACCGATCTATCTAAGCTGTAACAACTGTATTCTGGCAAATAAATAATTTGATTGATTAATTTCATCTTTAAAATATTGTTTTGGGCCTAAATAATCAATATTTTCAAAACAGAATATACGTATTATCAGTTTCACACAAAATACACGAAAATAGTATTATTATGCAATTTAAGATGCTGATGGTGAGATGATAACAAAAAAGTACGCAATCAGGTGTTTGAACGTAAGAAATCCTATGAAATGACACTTGACATTATTAGCTAAGGTGGCGGGTCACACACCTACATGAAATGAAAAAAGAGGCACTTGCCGGCCGGCTAGGCCGGCAACACGACACTGGACGCTTTTTAGCCACGTAACAACATTTCATTACGTGTTTGAGCACAGAATTAGATTTGGATAGAAGAAACAAGTTCATTCATTTGTATGGCGGCCGAGCGTGTCAGATTTTGTACTGAAGTTGTTACTTGCCCATGATTTTAAATATGTCTCAGGCTCTTGAGTATTCATATTTTTTTGTGTTGTTGCAATTAATATTACTTAAGGAGGCATTGTTAATGTTTTTGTTCACTTCAACTTACAAAATTTGACGCCCGAAAGCTGCAAGCTGCGATTAAAGACGGGCAACTCAGTAGATTTTACTCAATGACATTAAATAATAAATGGACGCACAGAGCCAAACAAAAAAACCAAGAAAAGTGGCACTAAAAGTCATTTCTATCATGTTTCAGTTGAAGCTAATAACGCTCACTTACAATAAACTATAATAAAAAAAACTCAAAGAATAAAAAACTTTGTGAAGTGAGCAATAAGTGTCAAATTTGCGAACAACACCTCAAAATAGTAGAAACTTTTTATGTTTAAGGAATAATGATGCTATACCGTAAGGTGACCAAATGTCAACTGTCAGAACTGAATAGCGGAGCAAAAGGACCGCAATATTTACTTCTGCAGCCCATTTTTTGGGGCCATTTTTTTGAGCTGTTTGGGGATCCACTTATATATTCTAAATCAATGATTTTACTGAGTTCATTTGACACGCTAAGTAGATACGTTTGCTTCATCTATTGTTTGAGGCTGAGCATTGTTATACAACCTCTACAGTATACTCACGGCAGGCGGGTCTTCTCCGGCCGCGATGGCCATGGCTTCCATCTCGGCGATGCCGTACTTGCGCACGCGGAAACGAGCCAAGTATGGCGCCTTTGAGACTGAGCATTGTTATACAACCTCTACAGTATACTCACGGCAGGCGGGTCTTCTCCGGCCGCGATGGCCATGGCTTCCATCTCGGCGATGCCGTACTTGCGCACGCGGAAACGAGCCAAGTATGGCGCCTTTGAGACTGAGCATTGTTATACAACCTCTACAGTATACTCACGGCAGGCGGGTCTTCTCCGGCCGCGATGGCCATGGCTTCCATCTCGGCGATGCCGTACTTGCGCACGCGGAAACGAGCCAAGTATGGCGCCTTTGAGACTGAGCATTGTTATACAACCTCTACAGTATACTCACGGCAGGCGGGTCTTCTCCGGCAGCGACGGCCATGGCCACGGCTTCCATCTCGGCGATGCCGTACTTGCGCACGCGGAAACGAGCCAAGTATGGCGCCTTTGAGACTGAGCATTGTTATACAACCTCTACAGTATACTCACGGCAGGCGGGTCTTCTCCGGCAGCGACGGCCATGGCCACGGCTTCCATCTCGGCGATGCCGTACGTGCGCACGCGGAAACGAGCCAAGTATGGCGCCTTTGAGACTGAGCATTGTTATACAACCTCTACAGTATACTCACGGCAGGCGGGTCTTCTCCGGCAGCGACGGCCATGGCCACGGCTTCCATCTCGGCGATGCCGTACTTCCGCACACGGAAACGAGCCAAGTATGGCGCCTTTGAGACTGAGCATTGTTATACAACCTCTACAGTATACTCACGGCAGGCGGGTCTTCTCCGGCCGCGACGGCCATGGCCACGGCTTCCATCTCGGCGATGCCGTACTTGCGCACGCGGAAACGAGCCAAGTATGGCGCCTTTGAGACTGAGCATTGTTATACAACCTCTACAGTATACTCACGGCAGGCGGGTCTTCTCCGGCAGCGACGGCCATGGCCACGGCTTCCATCTCGGCGATGCCGTACTTGCGCACGCGGAAACGAGCCAAGTATGGCGCCTTTGCTGCGCTCTGCATGGGTGTACCTGAATTATGAATACATGATGAGATAATGTATACTCACGGCAGGTGGGTCCTCTCCAGCCGCGACGGCCATGGCCACGGCTTCCATCTCGGCGATGCCGTACTTGCGCACGCGGAAACGAGCCAAGTATGGCGCCCTTGAGGCTGAGCATTGTTATACAACCTCTACAGTATACTCACGGCAGGCGGGTCTTCTCCGGCAGCGACGGCCATGGCCACGGCTTCCATCTCGGCGATGCCGTACTTGCGCACGCGGAAACGAGCCAAGTATGGCGCCTTTGAGACTGAGCATTGTTATACAACCTCTACAGTATACTCACGGCAGGCGGGTCTTCTCCGGCCGCGATGGCCATGGCCACGGCTTCCATCTCGGCGATGCCGTACTTGCGCACGCGGAAACGAGCCAAGTATGGCGCCTTTGAGACAGCATTGTTATACAACTTCTACAGTATACTCACGGCAGGCGGGTCTTCTCCGGCCGCGATGGCCATGGCCACGGCTTCCATCTCGGCGATGCCGTACTTGCGCACGCGGAAACGAGCCAAGTATGGCGCCTTTGAGACAGCATTGTTATACAACTTCTACAGTATACTCACGGCAGGCGGGTCTTCTCCGGCCGCGATGGCCATGGCCACGGCTTCCATCTCGGCGATGCCGTACTTGCGCACGCGGAAACGAGCCAAGTATGGCGCCTTTGCTGCGCTCTGCATGGGCGTACCTGAATTACAAAAATACTAGAATTACCCCCTTATAAACTTTACAAGCCGATAAGTATCGTTGATCCTTTTCTGTCTTATAGAAAACGGGAAAGAACAAACAAAGCTTATCGGCTTTTTCTTTTAATATACCTGATCTTAAGTGAAAAGTGGAGCGAACAGAAGACCAGCAATCGCCACCGCCTTGCTGTATGCTTAAGGTGCATTCAGACCAAAAGAGCATTCGCTATTCTAACCCCCCACTCTACGAAATTCGATCGTTACACAAAACGTGATTGGTTGATTTCGTAGAGCGGGGGATAGAACAGCGAAGTTCTTTTGGTTTAAACGCACCTTTATTGGCTTGCCAAGTTAGGTGACGTTTATGAATAAATGGAGCTGTGATGCACCAAATAAATAAATTAAAAGAAAAAAGAGGTTAGAGACTAGTGTTATCATTAATTATCGGAATGGAGCGGAATTTTCATAGCGAAAATCTAACTGTCAATGGAATTGACTAAACTATTTTATCGACTTATCGATGTTACGGAATAGCCCATAACTAACTTAAGAGATTATTCTATATCATTTTACCTCTTTGACGCTCGTGCGCTGCACTACCATAAAATTTAGCAGAATCGTCATCAATAAACATTTATAAATATGTACCTATTCCGTCCATATGACATTCCCATATTTTTATTTTCATATTTTAAAAAATCTATAGTGTGCGATCAGTAGTTATCATTCATAAGAGAACATCAACGTTCGTGGGTTGCATAATTTTAAGTCTTGTTTTGTGTTGTGTTTAAAAAATCTCACTTACGGCCATAGGTGACGCCTCTTTCAAAACTTGTCAACATACTACAAATTTTGCATACACAACAGTGACAAAAAAAGTACTTAGGTGTTTTGTGAGGCAGAATCTCGGTAGCACTTTTAAGTTTGTAATCTAATAAATATGAAACAATTTAAATAAATATCTTATCCTAATGACTGAGACTGGTCATGGTATGTACCAAAGAGAATAAAATCACTACGTTTTAAGAGACGGCACTCTCGAACAAGCCTAAAACCGAATTATGAAAGCATTTTGTGCCAACATACACAATACAATGTCAATACTACCAACTTAAAAAAGCAACACTAGAGCTCGACACTCACTACACTTACTGTTTATCGACATCGATAAAAGTGCAATAATTTTGCTGCACCTACCGTAATACTGAATTTATATTACCATAAAATAATGAAAGGGTAAAATGAAATAATGCTATAACACAATATTTATTATTATTTATTTATTTAATATAACACAAAAATATTTTTAGTGTATAGGTATTTTTATTTCATTTTCTTAGTAGGTTATGGGCCCAATCGTAAATATTATACTATGGAGTGGCGATTTTGTTTTTCAGGAGTCTATAATCAATGTAACCACTTAAATATACAATGGGTTGATTTTCAATTCCTGTTAAATCTATTTCGAATTGCTTCTCAAAATCGTTTTCATGAATTAAAAGGTGATACTCTCTTCTGTATTCGTTCTCCGTCCGATCCTCTTCTTCGATAATATACATCTGAAATAAAGCGATTATCGATAATTTTTGTTGCACTCTATTTGTGCATTAGCTTGCCTTATTTAGACGTTTGCCATTTAAATTATTTCTTATTTCATTAGTAACTGTTATCGTTTGCAGTTAAAAATTATATATTCAATTATGAAATGAAAAAATAATTTGCTACTAATATAAAATAATTTGATACTGACCTGCCTGGATCAAGAGGAAATGTTGGCAAAAATACACCAGAAGTTCGTTTTAATCCACGCCGAACACCACACACTTCACATTTCCATATTGATTTGCCCCCCATTTAGACCAAACATTTAAATATTTTGTATAAAACACAATAAAAACATGAACCCGGGATCCGCTTTCACAATAAACAATTATGACGGTACGTTTCTGACACTGACGTTTTACCTATTTAGGTGGTAAATAAAAGTATAATACGTCTAAGTTTGAAGGCCAGTATGATTATGTGCTAATAAAATGCAACAGTAGGCATTTTAATTCTATAAGATTATTTTTATATCTCAATGTTGGTACCAAATGCTTTCATAATTTACCATAGTATGAAGTGTCGAGGGGCTGGTATGTACCGCATTTTGAAAACTCACCGCTCTTATAGTCAATATCGAGAACCATCGAGTCGGGATTGGACGGTAAGTAACAGCCAGGTTGCACCTGCAAAACATAAAAAAACAAGAAAATCATTTTTAGTACAGATGGTGCCTTTTTTAGGCTTTAATGCGAGAAGTGGCTCATTTTACGTCAGGTCCAAAACTTCGGAGGGCCATCTGTACTAAAAAAAACGTCGTATGAGACACGTGCAAAAAATGAAATTCGTAAACACGACCGAAGGGGGTGTTTTAAATCGACACGAGTTTTTTGCACTTGTGTCGTAAATAGTACTATTTTGTTTTGACAAAAAATCATTACAATGTTAGTGCAAGGTGCAGATGTAATAGTGCCCAACGTGGGAGTCATAAAATGTAACCTTTTAGAATAAGAGTAAAGAATATTTATTTACTATGCTATGCCTGTATCGCGGGGAACCAAGTACATTTGAATGTACAGAATTAGTTACGAACGAACCGAAGATGTCTAACTCGACCTCTTAAACGCCTTGCCGGGATTGGATAATTGTAAATACATTTGAAAATAATCCATTAAATACCTTGATATTCTTCAAAGCCTCAAGACAAGCTCTCTTCCGCTCAGCGCCCTTCGGGAACGGTCGGATGATTCCGGAGATGTTCGTGATCTGCCCGAAGAAGTCGAATTCGCGTTCGTAGAACGCCTTAGCGGGGCCTGAGAGGGTGTCTACTATGCTCTTCGTCAACGCTTCTAGTGTGTCGAAGAGGACGGCTGAAATATTAATGTTATCATCAGAATCCGTCTCTTTAAGCCCACTACTGGACATAGGCCTCTTCTCTGCCTATGGACTTTTTTTTACACGTTCGTGCTGCCTCGCTTTAGTGTGGGGAAAAATGATGTGTTACACATGGGAGCAAAGTTTGTTTAATTATCGTTCCTTGAAACCCTCGCAACGCTCGAGATTCCATTTCATTATGGAATCTCTCGCTAGCTCGGGTCTCAATATTGGCACGATGATTAAACAACCACTTTCCTCCCTTGTACAACAAATAACTATTGTTGTGCTTGTTTTATATTTTGTTGATTTTCTTATGTAACATTTTAAAATTGTATTTGCATGCATTTAGTTATGTTCTATTGCAAATAAATAATGATTGATTGACGCATTAGGAGGTGCCTATAATCGCCACGCTGGGCAAGAGGGTTGGCGATCTCAGTAGTGTGTGTGGCCATACATCAAGCCAAAGAGAAGATGGCGGAATGACATGGACGCGTATAACAAAACACTTGGGACGCGTATGACAAGACAGGGAAGCAATAACCTATACAGGGTGGCTACAAAATACATGTATTCCCGTTGCCAGTGAGGTGTGACGCAGAATATACGGCCTAGGAGATTTTTTTTGCAAAACACCTGGTTCTTTTTACGCATTATCTTCTGAAATTTTCAGAAAGGCCATAGGGGCTATCTTGTGTCTCAAAAGTTTACTGGCAACCGGAATGCACTTATTTTTTACTACCCTATATATTTAAAAACAATCACCGAAGTAGATCAATCGGACCCCGACTTGGTACCAACGGGACCATCTCGGGGTTATTCACGTTCGTTTAAAAAACATGAAGATATCGAGTAATACATACAAAAAAAATTAACACGTTCGTCGACGGTCACATATACGTGTGTGACGAAAAAACTGTACTCCTATGTCAGTGACACACATACGTGATCAAAGTAATCTTATTTGTATGCCACTAGCATAAATCAAGTTCTCACTCCTATGCAAGTGGCATAGAATTTTTTTTGACACGAGTGCTGTGTCGCCGGCATAGGAGTACAATCTTTTCGGTCACACATGCGTGTCACTAGCATAGGATTGCTATCAGCTAATTTCGATCGGCATAGTATTAACACTTAGTGAAACAGTTACTGTACCGTAACTACCCAACTATAGTCCAAAAGCTCCCAACTATGGTCCAAAACTATGTCAAATATCTTCAATTTAGTGTAATTACTATATATTATGATTGACGCAGTTGTTACACAAAGTCTCCTCATTAATGATTAAAAAACTTAGGTAAAACTAAAGTAAAAGATTTCCATTGATGTTTAATTACGAGTTGAACTTGTGGACCATAGTTGTAGTATTGGACTATAGTTGTATGGTTTTACGGTACCGGACAGAAACCGGAGGCGACCGTGTTAAAAAATCAGTCGGACTGAGAACCTCTCTCTGAAGTTGGTTAAAAATGAGGATGAACAAACTCACGGTCCTTATTATGCATCTCCTCGTCTGTGTACATGTTGGTGTGCATGTTCCAGATGAGTTGGTGCGCCACCACCTGCGACTTGCGGGCCAAAGACTTTATCAGCTCCGCTACGTAGCCCATCTGGAATTGACAACGTTTCAAAATTTTCAATGTCCCTAAATCGAAAACCATTTCGAGATGAACGCATGTAGATCGCAAAAATATATTTTTTAATTTTTATTTCGCAATATATTTGTAAAAAATCATAATAATAGTTCAAAGGGGAAGTAACGTCACATAGCTGATTCAGAGCTGCCACTATGACCAAAAAATCTTGCGGTTGGAATGTCTCTTGTGTTTGGCAGTAACACTTGACACTTGTCACCGATTTTCGTCGTTTTCTTATGTGTTTGAAACGTCACTTGTGACGTCGTTTAGCTAATTTTTGACGTTTGTAACTTACGCTCTTTCTGCTCGAAGTAGTAATAAAAGGGGATTTTCTCACTAAATTTGCAATTAAATTCAAAAATATAAAATACGTGTATCTTTCAATATTGAGTTCTTTCAAAACAGACAGTAAAAAATAGCACTAAAAAATATGAAATGGTGGTCCTTAGAGATACTGCCACTCATGTATCTATGTCACGTCGTAAGTCTCTCTCTTAGTCCATTGCTTGGCATAGATCTCTTTAATTAATAAAAATAAATTCCCTATTTTTTTTCCGCAGATTACAATACTGAACTTTGGGTGACTTTGAGCATTCTTATAAGGTTCATTGTAAGCGGCCACGAAATAGCTCCCCGAATAGCTAAACTGAAGTGGCAGTGGGCGGGGCACATTGCGCGTAGAACCGATGGCCGTTGGGGCGGGAAGGTTCTTGAGTGTCGGCCACGCACCGGAAGGCGTAGCGTGGGTAGGCCCCCCACAAGGTGGACTGATGACCTGGTGAAGGTCGCAGGAGTCCGTTGGATGCGGGTGGCGCAGGGCCGGTCATTGTTGGAGTCTTTGGGGGAGGCCTATGTTCAGCAGTGGACGTCTTTCGGCTGATGTGATATGATATAATATGATGGGCCTATTCAGTATGACAATACTACACTATTTCTTTTACATTGTCTATCCCCTTATTCATAAAACGTCTCTTAACTTATCAAGCCGCTAAGTATTATTTGCCCATTTCGATCATACAGATATATCGATATATCTGTATGAGTTTATGAATAACACAAAAAACACTTCACTGTCGCGTCTGAACTTTGTATGATACAAGGTTCTAGTTCAGGCGGCCGCGACGAGGACATCGATGCCGGTTTAGCGTTATCTTTCAGCGGTAATTTAATTTTATATTTATTAAAACACCCTAATTTGTCCGTAAAAATTCCCGAGTAATCTGACATAATTTTTTTCACAATATCAGACTCCGATTGATCGCAAAACATAATCTGTGAGATTCCCAAGTTGAATGCCGACATGAAATCTCTGCCCAAGAGGGGGCACCTACCATTTTCGATAACTTGAACATCTAAAATTTCTGTGCGATTCCTAAACGTTACTGGCAATGTAACGATGCCTAAACTTGTCATAGGACCGCCTGTGTACCCTACTAGATTTTTGTGATTACGCAACAATGGTACATCTTTGAAATACGATTTATATGTCAAATATGGAATAGCCGTAACGGCCGAACCACTGTCAATCTGGAACCGTAATTTTATTCCATTGATAATCACAACTTCGGTCATCGGCGCACCGTTAACGGAACGAATGTTAAATAACTCACCGTCATCGTCCTCGCTCACCTCGCCAGAATCCATAAAATTAAAACTTTTGCACATTCTACGAAGATGTCCTTTCTTCTTGCACTTTTGACACTTATATGATGCGAATTTGCACTTATTAGATTGGTGATTAGCAGAACCACACACTTGGCACTTAGCACGATCGGGTCCAGAATTATTTGTTATCTTAAATAAATTATCAGAGCCGCCGGTAGGTGAAGCTCCTGGTACAGCGGTCGTGCTGGCGGTGGCGCTGCGAGCGCACCGCACGCTCTCGGCCAAATCAATCGCCTTCGCTAGAGTGAGTTCCTTGACGTCCTGTGAGAATAGCTTCTCCCGCTCTCGACCTGGCGTCATACCCATGACGAACTTGTCCAGCAGTGTATCTTGGATGTGTTGAAAATTACAATGCGCTGCAGGCCCTCTCAGGCGCGCAGCCCACTGAGCATGCGTCTCGTTCGTTTGCTGCGACGCCGAATAAAAAAGAAACCGTTCAGCAAACACACAGCGCTTTGGCGTGAAATGATCATCAAGGATCTTGACCACGTCATCGAAGCTCTTTTCCTCTAACACATCCGGCAAAACGAGATTACTCGCTAGTTGATACGAACTCTCACTAAATGCACTCAATAATATCGCCCGTCGCTTTATACCCGCTTTATCCGTTTCTAAACTGATATTGTTCGCGAGGAACCATTGTTGTAATCTGTTTTTGTAGACCGTCCAATCTTGCTGTTGGTGATCAAAATTAGCGAATAAACCAACTGTATTACTAGCGGACAACATAATTTCTACAAAGTCACGCGTGGATTAATCGAATCGCCGCCACTGTTAGGTATTCGACGGGAGCGACAAGTGATACACTAGGCAGCCATTTATGAACTACTTTATTTCCCAGAATGACGGTGGGCGCAGCCACCGTTTGCATGCACTTACAACTACCCTTTTCCATACACAACACTCATCTTACCGCAGATTTCCATAACGCATGCCATGGGGCCGCATTCGGGGGGAGGGGGATTTTTTTAATAAGCGATAGTCAAATATTAACGTCTACAGGCAGCATCAATAGTGAATAACCCGTAGCTAAGTGAGTTGAGAAAACAATTAAGATCAAGCCATACGAAATGCATGTGAAGTACGTGCGCTTTGTATTGCGTGAAATGCTATAGTAGATGATACGGGCATTTTCACTTCTAGGGACACCCAATTAGCTTAACTCTCACAAAAAAGTTAACTTCGATGTCAGTTTTGTAACGTCAATTAAGCATTAAACATTAACAAAAATATTTTTTATTATTTAATCCAGAAAGATTACGCGTTTATGCAATATAAAAACATGAATAAAGTGGATTTACGAACCTAATTAGCTTAACTCTCACAAAAAAAGTTATTTTTGTGAGAGTTAAGCTAATTAGGTGTCCCTAGAAGTGAACATGCCCATACACCGCTTGCAAGTCATTCGCGCGTACACGCTACGCATTTGGTGTAGCTTGGTCTTTAGCACGGGAAGAATCGCATCCTGTATAACGCAAGTTGTAAAACGGGTGCGGGGCGGGTACAGTCCTGTCACTCACTAGTACCCACCGTGTCGTGCCGCAGCGCCTGCACCAGCTGTGGGATGTACAGCAGTACCGCGGAGGGTACGACGTTAGGGCCGACACCGCCGTGTGCGGATAGCGGGTGTGGGGGGTACTGTCCTGTCACTCACTAGCATACCTGGGATAACTCGGGGCATTTATACGAAAGTGATGTGAAAATATTTTATCGACTAAAAATATATCGATGTTACTGTGGATGACAACATCAAAATGTTATTCGGCATAAATAAATATTAGGTAGGTACTTACTCTTCGATTAAAATAAAAAATAACTTTAAACGGGTAGTTACGCGTTTATTTTAAAATAGTTTTCAAAATATACAATTCATATTAAAATTGTCATGTTGATTAAAATGACATCTGCATACTAGTTTTTATAATCTGAAGAGGCCCGATATCAGATAATTCTGACATTGAACCTCTGTACTGTAATCAAAAATGTTCAATAAGCACATCTTTTATTATAATTATATCGACATCTTTTTAATCGATATCAAATCCCTATAACTTGCCCCCAGTTATCCCAGGTATGCTCACTAGTACCCACCGTGTCGTGCCGCAGCGCCTGCACCAGCTGTGGGATGTACAGCAGTACCGCGGACGAAGGGTACGAAGTTAGGGCCGACACCGCAGCCTGTGCGGAGAGCGGGTGTGGGGGGTACTGTCGGCTGAAGTACGATAACGCCTCTACGGGCGTCACGCGCGCCCATGTCACCATGTGGACTAGCTGTGAAATAAAACAGGTATGAAGTTTGGGTTCGATGCGATCGCTTGTCTATACGGTGTGTGCTAGCGCGTCAGCAGAATAGCGTTAAAATTTTGCGGGAAAGTTTCTTTTCTCAAACTTGTAATGAAATGTTGGCATAACGTACGTCAAATTAAACCAGGAAGTACCATCTCGCTTGATATGTAAAGGCATTTCATAACTACTTTGCAGTCTTAGGACTGCAAAGTACCGGAAGGAAACTTGTAAAGTGACAGATCATCTTGGCATTTTACCGTAAAAAAAAAGAACTAATGTCAATGTCACCGGGTAAAAGATTATCTCTAACAGTTTAAAGAAAAATTTACGTATAAGTTGTTTTTTTTTATTATTTTGTAGATTGGTTGTGTTCTTTGACTTATTTGTTTGTGTACTGTGAAAATCACTTTAAATTTTTTATTTCATTACAAGTTTGAGAAAAGCACAGGCCGCGTATCAGTTCCTTCGGCCAGATATATACGGCCTGTAACCTTTCGTTTCCCGTCCTCTATAGTAATGTACTATTCCAAAAGGCTCGTCGGAAAAGACAATGAAAGTTTCCAGATCTATTTTTAACTGTAAAACAATGTCATCGAGGAAAGAAAAAGTCAAGTGAAATAGTTGGAAGGAGTGATAGCGATAGTGAGTCAAATGAAGTCCCTATTCTGATATTACTTGAGATCAAATGCCATACGGTTTATATTGAGAAGACGTACTGATTTGACATTTCATATCGATATTCTAGATATCTGTGGATACCAGAATAGTGAAGCACTTGAGTTATGATAGCTGTTCCAAATTTCGGTTTAAAGAATTTTATTGTCTAAAGAAATTACAAACAATTTCACTTAAAAGACAATTCAAACTATTATTTATATCTTATTACTAGCAGCAAGCAAACATGCAAGTATACAGATATGTTATGTTATGCAATATTATATTATAACTAGTTTTTTGCTCTGTGCGCGAGGCCCAAGGGCCTCGCGGGCCTCTCTTTTTGTCGACTGGATGAGTGGAGGACTCGAGATTTATTTTTTATTTTCTTTAAATTTTTTATTATTGTTTTTGTATTATTTTTTAATTATGTTGCAGTTTTGGGCTTTTGAGCTGGACTCCTGCAGCTCGGCCTTCGGCCTCGCGAGCTGTCAGGCCTCTGAGGGACGCTTCGGGCCTTCGGCCCTACGCGGAGCTCGGCCTTCGGCCTTCGCAGATTGTCGAAACGAATCGTCGGGCCTGCGGCCCTCCGATTCGTTTTCATGTTACACTTTTTCATTGAGTAGCATGGGGGTTCTGGACTCATGCAGCTCGGCCTTCGGCCTCGCGAGCTGGCGCGCCTGTGTTGGACGCTTCGGGCCTTCGGCCCTACGCGGAGCTCGGCCTTCGGCCTTCGCAGTTTGTGGAAACGAATCGTCGGGCCTGCGGCCCTCCGATTCGTTTTCAAGTTACACTTTTTCATTGAGTAGCATGGATGCGTTGGACTCTGGCAGCTCGGCCTTCGGCCTCGCGAGCTGGCGCGCCTATGTTGGACGCTTCGGACCTTCGGCCCTACGCGGAGCTCGGCCTTCGGCCTTCGCAGCTACGATATATAGTTTTAGATTATATAGTTACTCAGATTTTATTATACGTAGTAAAGCTTTATTTTCTCGCAGCTCGGCCTCCGGCCTCGCAGGCTACCGCGCCTCTATGGGACGCTCCGGGCCTTCGGCCCTACGCGGAGCTCGGCCTACGGCCTTCGCTGGGGTTCGAAGCGAACCGTCGGGCCTGCGGCCCTCCGGTTCGCTTATTAAGACAGTTAGGAAGGGCAGTTTCACCGCGTGGGCTCGCCCGTCGGGCCTTCGGCCCTCGGGCTCGCGCGGAGAGCACCTCGATCGTGACGCTCCGGGCCTTCGGCCCTACGCGGAGCTCGGCCTTCGGCCTTCGCGGGCTTGACGCCTCGCCATCGGGCCTTCGGCCCTCAGGCTCGGCTTATTAAGATACTGGGGTTGTTGAACGCTTGGTAGCTCGATTTGCTCGGAGCTCGGCCTTCGGCCTCGCTTTAAATTACTTGGAGGTGACGCGCTTGGGCCCTCGGGGTGAAGCTCCGGGCCTTCGGCCCTCCGCGAGGTCGGCCTTCGGCCTCCCACCCTGAAGCTCGCCCTTCGGGCTCGCTTAACATAGATTTATATTGGTTCTGGTAATGTTCCGGCCCTCCTGCAGCGAGGCCTTCGGCCTCGCCTAAAATTACTGGGGTTCGGGGCCCCTTGGGCCCCGAGAGTGAAGCTCCGGGCCTTCGGCCCTCCGCGGGGTCGGCCTTCGGCCTCCCGGCCTGAAGCTCGCCCTTCGGGCTCGCTTAACTTACTTGGGATTTTGACTTTTTGTTCGGGGTCGCCGCCATCTTTAATTTTTTTCCAATTTTTTTTTCAGATTATCACTCCTGGGCCCAAATAAGGCCCGCATGCCAAATTTCAGCGCGATCGGACCATCATTTCGAAAAATCCATACAAAATTTTTTTTGTGAAAAAAATCTGAAAAAATTTTTTTCGGAATCTGGAGAGCCCAAAAGTCACGCACAGCGATTTCCAGCTCGATCGGATGAAAAAAAATTTTTCGAAAAAAAAAAAAAATTTTTTTTGCAAAAATTTTTTGCCCACCTGACAGCTCTCGGGGTCCTCTATGACATTTGGTCGAGCACCCTCCACCTATCTCCCCCCGTTTAAGAGTTCCCATACAAACTTTGACAGGCCCTACGGCGGCCATCTTGGATCCGAGAATCAAAAAAACACTTTTTCTTTAATCTAGGTCCCTCAGAGATTCTACCACAAAAAAATCCGGCTCGAAGGACCATTTTGAAAATTTGGTGCAAAATTTTTTTTTTTTTTTTTCAAAAAATTTTTGCGGCTTTAAAAACTGTCAGCAGTTCTCTATGACATTTGGTCGAGCAACCCCCACCTAGGTCTCACCGTTTAGCCAGGCCGTCGAACATTTTTCGACCAGGGAGCAAATCCTCAAATGTCAGATTTTTCCTGAGGTCACCAGAGCGCCCTCTATATGTTGGTATATGAAACTACATCCCACTATACCTCCTTCCCGGAGATTAACTATACACATGAAATCAGTCGGGATGCAGCTATATATATTATTAACTATTACATATACGTACAACTATTTCATACATTATGACTATATACTAGTAGGTATATTATATATTATTTATTTATTTAGACCTAGACAAACGACAAAGTTTGAAATGCACACGCGTGTAGCAGGGGATGCACACGCGCGTTGCCGACAATTATTATTATTTTATTATTTATTTATTTATTTTTTTTAGTAATTAAATATTTTCTTGTATATATGTTTTCAATTTGATTTTAAATTGTTCAAAGGTTTTCACATCTGTCACAGTTTTTGGGAGGCTGTTATAAAGCTTCGCACCATCGTACATTAAATTACGAGTCCCGTATTTCGTTCTAGGGGAACGTAAAGTTAGGTTTGAGGCATTTCGTAACTGCATGCGTTGAAATTTGCTTTTTTGATTGAATGCTATTTCGGACTTTATTTCTTCACTTAGTATCTTGCGTATTAGAATACATGTTTTGTAGGAATATATTTGTTTAAGATTCATAATTTTTGTTTCTGCATATAAAGTTTTGGTTGATGTTATATAGTCGTAGTGAAATAGAATTTTAATAATTTTATTCTGTGCAATTTGTAAATCTTTTAAATTCGAAGCTGCTGCGTTTCCCCATACTTCAGTTAAGTATTCTAAGTGTGGCCTGACTAAGGAGTTATAGATGTTCACTCGAGTTCGTTTTGGAAGATAACTGCTAATGTGACGCATTGTAGCTATTAGTGATGAAAGTTTAGGCTTTATACTGGCTATATGTGGCTTCCACGTAAGCTTACTATCAAGTACCAATCCCAGGTATTTTTCATGATCTTTTTTTAGTAATATTTCCCCATTTATATATAAATCTGTACTTTGTTCGACATTTTTGTTTTTTGCTGCAAATAAGACATAACAGGTTTTATTCGTATTGATAGTAAGTAAATTTCGCTGAAGCCAATTTGAAAGTAAATCTAGGTCGTTTTGTGCTTGTTGCAAGATATTTTCTACTGAGTTACCAAAATAAAATAAACACGTGTCATCCGCGTACAAAGTGAGATGACCTTGTAGTCCAGCTTCATGTAAGTTGTTTATGTAAGTTAAGAAGAGCAACGGGCCCAAAATAGACCCCTGCGGTACGCCACAATTTATTGGTAACGGAGAACTTTGATGTTCACCAAGCTTTACTATTTGGAATCTATTTTTTAAATACGATTCAAGAATGGCGAAAGCCTTGCCCGTAATTCCGATTTGTTTTAACTTTGCTAGGAGTAAGGAATGACTGACCGTATCAAATGCTTTCCTCAAGTCTACAAATACCCCTAGCCCAATATTTTTGGAGTCTATGTTATTTTTTATTTTTGTGACAATGTCAATTGTAGCTGATAAGGTGTTACTTTTAGGGCGAAATCCGTATTGTCTGGCAAACAAGAAATTTATAGATTTTAAATATTTAAATAGCCGATCATGAATAATTTTTTCGAACACCTTTGAAATTATAGGCAATACGGATATCGGACGGTAGTTTCCAGGTTCTATTTTTGATCCAGATTTGTGTATAGGTGAGACCTTAGCAATTTTGAGGGAATTCGGAAACTCACCTTTTTCAAAACATACATTAATACAGTCAGTCAATTCCTTTTCCATTTTATGTCCTATACTTTTGAGAGTTTTTGCATTAATACAATCTACCCCTGCACTAACATTTTTATCCAATTTAGAAATTATTTTAGACACTTCATCGATTGTTGTTCGTGCTAGGTTATTTAGCTCATGCAAAAAGTTGTTGTCAGTAACCGTGTCGTCACTTAGTTGTTCCAGTTGAGTTGGAATTGCATTACTTAAAGTTGAGCCTATTGTAGTAAAATAAGAATTAAAACACTGGCAAATTTGTTTGGCATCCGTTATAAGTTTATTTTGATATTGAAGTTTAGGGGGAATATTATTTGATTTTACTTTGTTTTTAGATAATGAGTTGATAAGGTTCCACGTTTTTTTCGGATTATTATTACATTTTGTAAAAGCCTCGTAATAGTATTGTTTTTTAGTTTTAGTAATAGCAACAGTTAGCTTGTTTCTTTCCTGGATAAATTGTCTTCGTATTTCTTCATTATCAGGTTCCTTCTTCATTTGTCGCCAGAGTTTATTGCGCTTGGTTATTGCTGCTGTAATCGTACCGTTTATCCAGTCATCCTTAGGAAGGTTTAATATTTCAGTTTTCGTAAGCTTAGCTTGTGTTATAATTGTCTTTATATTGTGCTCAAATTTCGAGTAGTCATGGTCTTCGCTAAGTCTAAATTGTCCCGAATCCATCAATTTTTGAAGTTTTTCGTAATCCACACAGTCGTATTGTATTTTTTGTTTGAGTTTCGGGCTTCTTTTTAATATTTCGATGTACATCTGCTTATGGTCCGACATTGCTGAGTCTACAATGCGAAAGTTGAAGTCTTCTTCGATTAAATCTGTGTAGACGTGGTCCAGAATGCTTTTGCGTGATGTAGTTTCTCGGGTACAGTAGTCTGCTTCAATCTTATTTAGAATAATATAGCCTGATTCTTCTATAGAAGAGGAGTATTGAGATGTTGTCTGGTCATTTGACAATAGGTCGATATTGAAATCGCCAAATATTACAGATCTTTTATGTTTTTCAAGTTGCTGTTCAAACGTTGTTATAAAATTGTTGTAGTTCGTTCTTCCCGGCTTGTATACTACTCCAACATTAAGTGATAACTTTCCGATTGATATCCATAAAAAATTGTTACCTCCAGTGTAAGCCGAAAACGTCAGAGTATGTTCAAGACTATTTAGAATAAATATCGAAACTCCACCACCCACCGATTCAGTCCTTAAATTATAATAGTGATAATACCCAGGTAGTTGTAATAAATTAGCTTCAGTCTCTGTCTTTATCCATGTTTCTGAGAGCAAAATAACATGTGTAGTTTTTGCTATACAGTTTAGAACACACTGCAATTCTTCAATTTTACCGGGTGTAACTAAACTACGGACATTAGCGTAAAGAAAGTTCAGAGAGCTTAGGCTTTTAGGTATTTCATGGTAGTTTTCATGGATAAAACAATTGACTTTACTTGACTTACTTGGTTGCATTCCTTTGTCGGTAGTTAGTTCTGAGGATGGGGGGGCGTGAAGTTTTTTGCCTGAATAACAATTGCTGGTGAACCTTGGACGTATTTTATACGTAGGTTTTCCTCGCCATTCTCTTGGCGTCGAAGTAATTCTTCTCTAAGTCGCTTCATATGGTTTTGCTGGTTTTGTGTCTGATCTGGTTTTATTCTAATTTCTGTGGTAAATTGTTTTTTTGCTCGTAAAATATTTAGAGCTATATTTTCGGTTTCAAAACATACCTTGACAGGGCGAGTTTTTTCCGTGTTTTTTTTACCAATCCTAAATATTTTTAGCGGTTTGGGGCAATTTTCAACGACAGATTTAATAACATTTAAAACTTCGTATGCATCGTGGTTATTTTGCTCACTTTTCTCGCCCGTCGCCATCTCCGGAATTCCAAAAATAATGATATTTTTTTGCCTCTGAGTACGGTCCTGGAGTTCCACCAAAACTTGATCGTAGGTCAAGGTTGGCGCTGATATTTGCGAAGTGGATGGTTGGGAACTTTTAACACATTCCAAGTCATTTTTGAGCGATTTTATGTTGTTTTCATTCTGAGCGCACTGTGATTTGACATGTTGTAACTCAATTTTGAGCTTGTTTTGTTCCTCGGCGATTTTGTCCGTGGATGCCCTTATGTCACTCAATTGGCACTTAATTTCTTCCATGTTTTTCTGCATTAAACTCGTATTTACGTTTTTTGTGGCCGAGAGGCTTGTAAATAAAGATTTCATTTCGTCCTGGAGTAGTTTAATATCTTGGCGAATTGTGGAGTCCGGGTCTGGTTCTTTACGTTTCCGAAACATCAATTGCCGTTTCTCCAAAGAAGCTAAGCTAGCATCATCTTCTATTGTTGATAAATTTGGCTCGGATCCTCCACAGGACTTCGAAGGAGATCGTAATAAACTCACCATGGCGTGGACTTGTGTTTTAGTCCTTATTTCCGTATAATTAGGGTTCACTTAAATACGATGCACCTTTATCACTAATCCTCGCCACTCGATCTTGGAACGAGTTAAGTTGTAAACAACTCGGCAATACAATGACGTAAGTCCAGTACACACTTTTACCAAGTTAGCACTTTTGTAGTGGATTTAAGGTATACTTTGGTTCCATATAATTTTACTGCAATTTTAAAATTGTGATTTAAACTGTGCACACGTCTAGCTAAGTCGCTTGCCGCTAACGACTTTAAACTCATTTCCTTACAGAAATCTGTACTGGATGCTTAGCGAAGTTGCCAATCGCTAACGCTTAGTAGCGTATCGTAGTTTTCCCTCTCTGTCACACTTTCATATTAGTGTGACAAAGACAGTTAGCTGCCTTTCGTTTACGATTGACGATTAAACGTTAGCGATTGGCAACTGTCTAACCAACCTGTAATGTTAACTTTATATTTGAAATTTACCTACCACAGATAAAAAACGTTCCCTAAGTTAAACTGATTGTAATAATGCTGGTTAATATTACAATGGTTTTTGAACGTATTTTAGAGCACTAATAATATGTGCGTAGATAATAGTTTCTTTAATCTGTATAGATATAGATATAGTTCTGTATAGATATAGATGCTTAATAATATTGTGAACATGTACAATAATAATTATTTTTGTTTAATATTATAATTCTTTATTTATTTCTCTTTTTTATAAAAATGTCTATTATATTTTTTTTTATGTAATAAATTCTTTAATGCATGTTATTTTAATAAGATGTATTATTATACTGTTTTGATTAAGTCCACCTGAGTTTCTTACTGGTTCTTCTCAGGAACGGTGTAGGGTTTGAACCAGTAGTAGATTTTTTTTCTCTCTCTTGATAATGTCAGACGATTCGAAAATGCTTATTAATAAGCTTACTTGAATAAAGAATAGTTTGACTTTGACTTTGACTTTGAGTATAAGGGTGCGGCTACACTGACGCAGAGCGGAACGGAGCTGTGGGAACTCGGCCAATAAGAGCGCATCACAGTGTTTCCAATTCGTATTTGAAGAATGTAATTGGTCAATTTTGCACAGCTCCGCTCCGCTCCGCGTCAATGGAGCCACACCCTAATACCTCATGAGCATCGTTGAGGAGAGTCTCCGTCGTGACGAGGTATTTGAGCGGTATGTGGCTGACGGCCGTGGGGTGTGCTTACACTTGCGACGCATGTCCGCTGCAATGCCCTCGTTATTTAATGATATGTGCGAAGATAATATACCTCATGAGCATCGTTGAGGAGAGTCTCCGTCGTGACGAGGTATTTGAGCGGTATGTGGCTGACGGCCGTGGGGTGTGCTTACACTTGCGACGCATCTCCGCTGCAATGCCCTCGTTATTTAATAATATGTGCGTAGATAATATACCTCATGAGCATCGTTGAGGAGAGTCTCCGTCGTGACGAGGTATTTGAGGGCCTGCGGTATGTGGCTGACGGCCGTGGGATACGCTTGCACTTTGCGACGCATCTCCGCTGCAATGCCCTCGTTATTTAATGAAATGTGCGTAGATAATATACCTCATGAGCATCGTTGAGGAGAGTCTCCGTCGTGACGAGGTATTTGAGGGCCTGCGGTATGTGGCTGACGGCCGTGGGATGCGCTTGCACTTTACGACGCATCTCCGCTGCAATGCCCTCGTTATTTAATGATATGTGCGTAGATAATATACCTCATGAGCATCGTTGAGGAGAGTCTCCGTCGTGACGAGGTATTTGAGGGCCTGCGGTATGTGGCTGACGGCTGTAGGATACGCTTGCACTTTGCGACGCATCTCCGCTGCAATGCCCTCGTTATTTAACCTGCAATTATCATAAATATCATTCCCACAATGTCTGAACAGATGTGCTTACCATAGAAAAAATCAACTGAAAAAGACTCTGGTTGTCACGGGATTCGAACCCGCTTCCTCTGGATTGTCGGTCCAACGTGCTTCCAATTACACCAGACGACCTTCCGTGAATCACAGCGAATTTAATCAAAGGTATTGTGATACTAATCACTAGCCACATCTGTACTTAATGTTTCGAAGGTACTACAACCTAAAAATATCATTCTAAATATAATTCTCAGAGAATTACTTAAAACGGGATATTTACCATGTAAATTGCAATTGAGCACCCGACATTGGGCCGTGTGGTGACGGCAGAAAGAATACATTTGTCATCACCCCAACTCCTCCTGCGGTTGTCGTAAGAGTCGACTGAGGGATTGAAGTGTCATTGACCATTATTTGATAAAAGATTGATGATGGGCAGCAGCGTCATTATAGTGGACACATTACTGAGATCGCCAATCCGCTTGCCCAGCGTTGCGATTATGGGCATTTACCTCCTAATGCGTCTATACGCATAGTTAATAGGAGAGGCCTATGTCCAGCAGTGGACTATCATAGGCTGATGATGATGATGACGACCCAACATTTCGACACTATTGCGACACGAAGTAGCATTTAGATATCATTTGCAACAGCGCCGAAATATCGGGGTCTAATAATGTAAATCGCCATGTGGCGATGTCGCCTCACCGCGGATGGCCGTGTGGGTCACTATGTCGCTACTGACCTCTCCGGCAGGAACACGGCCAGCGCTGGACTGATGTCCCACGCCAGCTTGGCGTAGTCCCGCCAGGTGCGCTCCGTGTTCGGCTTGGATCGCCATGTGGCGATGTTGTCTTCGCCGGGGATGGCCGTGTGGGTCACTATGTCGCTACTGACCTCTCCGGCAGGAACACGGCCAGCGCTGGACTGATGTCCCACGCCAGCTTGGCGTAGTCCCGCCAGGTGCGCTCCGTGTTCGGCTTGGATCGCCATGTGGCGATGTTGTCTCGCCGCGGATGGCCGTGTGGGTCACTATGTCGCTACTGACCTCTCCGGCAGGAACACGGCCAGCGCTGGACTGATGTCCCACGCCAGCTTGGCGTAGTCCCGCCAGGTGCGCTCCGTGTTCGGCTTGGATCGCCATGTGGCGATGTTGTCTTCGCCGGGGATGGCCGTGTGGGTCACTACGTCGCTACTGACCTCTCCAGCAGGAACACGGCCAGCGCTGGACTGATGTCCCACGCCAGCTTGGCGTAGTCCCGCCAGGTGCGCTCCGTGTTCGGCTTGGATCGCCATGTGGCGATGTTGTCTTCACCTGGGATGGTCGTGTGGGTGATTATGTCGCTACTGACCTCTCCGGCAGGAACACGGCCAGCGCTGGACTGATGTCCCACGCCAGCTTGGCGTAGTCCCGCCAGGTGCGCTCCGTGTTCGGCTTGGATCGCCATGTGGCGATGTTGTCTTCACCGCGGATGGCTGTGTGGGTCACTATGTCGCTACTGACCTCTCCGGCAGGAATACGGCCAGCGCTGGACTGATGTCCCACGCCAGCTTGGCGTAGTCCCGCCAGGTGCGCTCCGTGTTCGGCTTGGATCGCCATGTGGCGATGTTGTCTTCGCCGGGGATGGCTTGTTCGGGACGCCCGTGCGGGTTGTGCCATGTTACTAGGAACTCTATTTCTACGGCCTGTTGGAAGATTACAAGTTAATGTTATTGGTAAAATAAAAAAAGGATGACGAACAACCCAATACGATAAATTACAAATTAATGTCTCATATATTATCGTCGTTGAGATTGCCAATACCCACATGTGTAAATTCATAATTTGACAAAAGAAGACTGTAAACATATGTCGTTTGAATTGATTTTTCAATTCCTGAAATTGTGCACATAACGGAATTTCGCAATCTCAACGACAGTATATAAATTACAGTATTTAAATATATATTAGTTGCACATAATTAAAGTGCACTGGGACATATTTTTGAGCATTTTTACACACAGCTTATTTTGCCTTTGTACTAGATACATCCCAACTCGCGACTTGCCCGCGATGCTGCCAGCACCGCTGCTAGTGGTAGTTGGACAGGCCTGGCTGTATTCATCCCAACTCACCATAAGCTCCAGAATGAGGTTCCTCTTCCGCACATAGTCCTTCACGAAGGTATCCTGCGCCTTGGCCGGTGGTTTGGCGATGCTGCCAGTACCGCTGCTAGTGGTAGTTGGACAGGCCTGGCTGTAAGATTCATCCCAACTCACCATGAGCTCCAGAATGAGGTTCCTCTTCCTCACATAGTCCTTCACGAAGGTATCCTGCGCCTTGGCCGGTGGTTTGGCGATGCTGCCAGCACCGCTGCTAGTGGTAGTTGGACAGCCTTGGCTGTAAGATTCATCCCAACTCACCATAAGCTCCAGAATGAGGTTCCTCTTCCGCACATAGTCCTTCACGAAGGTATCCTGCGCCTTGGCCGGTGGTTTAACGCTGCGGTTGGAGCGCTTGCCCGCTATGCTGCCGGCGCCGCTGCTAAGCGTGGTAGTTGACATCGGCACCTAAGGAAGTCAATGACTTAAGCGAACAATTACGAAATAATGTACAATGTGGCATAACTATAATAGTAGATTGTGTCAAAATGGTATATTTCCGGCGTGGGCGTATATTGAATCCTGAATGAAGCGACGGATTCCACAATTGAATCCCGATCGTTGGGAGGGATTCTAAAGTGGAATCGTGAACGTAATGAAGGCTTCAAGCGTTAACGCCCAAGACGAAATAATTTTGATACCGTGTGACACATACTGCTTTTCATACCACCTATGAGAAAAATAAAAGATATATCACATAATATTTTCTTCGGTTACCGCGAGGATTACTCATGAAATAAAACTATGAAAACGGATAAACTCGCGTATATTAACTAATTTTAACTTCATTCCGACAACAACAGCTAGTCCTTGAACAGAAAAGTGCCACTTTGATCCCTCCTAGCAGGGAAGAAAAGGTGGTGTGAGAATATAATTAAACGGTACTTGTATTTAGTCACTACGTGCGACAGATCTCATTAACTATACTATCTATGTGAGGATGAGTCATCCGCAGACCACGAACCCTGTAAAGTGTTCGAAACGTCGGAATGAAGTTAAAATTAGTTAATATACGCGAGTTTATCCGTTTTCATAGTTTTATTTCATATATCACATATTTAATATTTATGCCAATAATCGATTGTGAAGATTTTTTTATGAATTATGAAGGTACTGTTTATTTTCATATTTCATTGTAATTTTTTAGGCTGGCAACAGATAGTCCTTGAACAGAAAAGTGCCACTTTGATCCCTCCTAGCAGGGAAGAAAAGGTGGTGTGAGAATATAATTAAACGGTACTTGTATTTAGTCACTACGTGCGACAGATCTCATTAACTATACTATCGGATTCAGTCGCCTAATCGGCTTGCTAAGTTAGGATACATTTGAGCAATATAAAATTAAACTAATCTCCTTACTTTGGGGTGATAATACAAGCACATGAAAAGAGAAAATAATTGCGACCTTTGGCAGAAATGGAAATATTTACTGTTACGATACATTTATATTTCAACTGTTATTGTGGTAATGTAATGTAGCTATGATTAGGTAATCATAGCTACAATGTAATTTGAGGCAGCCTTGATGGTTTTCCTAAAGAGGCCTATGATAACCTCTTAAGGCCCATGGTCCTACCTGTAGTACATATTAACATCGAACAAATTTAAATTATATTCAATTAGAACAGAGTGATTTGAGTGAGACAAGCTGCGAAGTAGGTAAACATTTTTGGATCTTTTTTTTTTATATTTTTCTGTCTGTTATTGCCATGGTTACGGTCGCCTGAGTCACGCTAGTTTTATGCAAAATTATGCTACTTCATTTATGCAAACATGCATATAGTCCATATTTGTAGATGGCCTAAAAACGAAAGGGTTTATTAACACCAGAAAAATGCATGTTTGCATAGTTTTAAGTATCATAATTATGCATAAAAGCAGCGTGACTCGGGCGACCGTAACCATGGTAATAACAGACAGAAAAAAAATTATTCACCCATATGGCTGGGCCTTAGGAGTTCAGTCATTGCGCGATTTGCCAATCATGAGAAGCTCACAAAACAATATTGTATTTATTCAAATCTACGATCACCAAATAAGTAACAACTACAATACTTACTAGCACATGATTGGTGGAACAGTATGTCGCCACTTTCGGTCTTTTACTAACTATATCAATGAGGGAGAGTCTATCTGAATTATTTTTAATCGTTTTAGCATATGACAGATGAAGGAAAAAACATGTCCAGTGCTTAAAAAAAAACAGCGCAAATTCATCATTATTCTGTTAAAAGTAAGGTGGTTTTTCCTTCTGTAATTTGAATTAACTAGACATGTTCTTTCCGTGAACCCTTCAGATACGGAAAGAGAAGTAAACTAATCAATAGGCTCACTTCGACCTCGAAAATCGAAAATTTCGATGTTCGCAGAGACCTTCTGATTATAACTTAAACTGCACCTTCAGATATTTCGTTTAAACTACAATATTCAAGAATATCTAAGCATACAGCACTTTGATACATCATACAGCACAGTATGAGCGTATTAGCGCTTACACGAAAACATACGAATAGTCGCCATCGTTTCAATCAGAGCCTACTATTGTCAACATGTTCCAATATTTATAAGCACTGTATTTTGTAAATGTTTAGATGGCGATTATACAAAGAACCAAAGCATGAATGAAAGCTGTTCAAGCGTCAACATTTTGAATCGACATTGACTTACCGTTAGGTAGATTGACTAGTGTCAAACGATAGGCAGAAGAATCACAAAAAAAAAGTTTTAGAAATTATTATCGTACGGCTTAGGAAATAATCTTAATCCTTCTTTACGGAAGTCGATTAAAAATAACCTATATCAGAAAACAAATCAATTGAAACCACATTAATCAAAATCAAAACGGTTCAGTCGTTTTAAAAGGATAGATGTTAGAACAGCTATGCTATTCTCTTATTCACACATTCGACGCTGCGTTCGTTCGACAACGAGACAGCCTTGTCTAAAATCCTAGCTGTTTTGTTTGACATTAGGAATCGAGGCTGTGAGCGAGGTTGTGGGCGAGTTCGTCGCTGTTTTTCGTTAAAGAATACGAAGTTCGTACATTAAGGTCTCTGCCCACTAGACCGTAGCATACCATGACCGTAGCATGAACGTATCAGACAAAAAAATATTCTTTGTATGGAAAAGTATGAGACTATGCCCACTAGGACGTTCCGTCGCCGGCCAACACCGTCACGTGCCATGCACGGACCGGCAAGAATTGTCGGCGAGAATATTTTGCCGGCCCCGACACGCTACGTGCATGGCACGCAACGTTGCCGGTACGGTGTGTGCAGGCGGCGAAACGGTGATCATACGGGTTCTATTTACATGTTTGTATTGTCTGAAAAATGTGTCCCCCCCCTCTATTTTTAAACTACGCGATATAAAATTCTAAAAAAAATATATGTTATGCACATTAATAAACTTATATGAACGATTTTTTGTTTGATTAAATTATCTCCTATAGTTTTTGAGGTAGGTTGATTTAACTGTATTTTTTTAATAATAAATTGATGATGGTACGGAACCCTTCGCGCGCGAGTCCGACTCGCAATTGGCCGGTTTTTTTTAACCATACTTTTGATGTGGCTTCCTAAAATAAATTTTATTGATTTTAATTTTTTATTACAATATGTACACAAAATCAATATACATTTTTTTTTTCGAAAAACCTATGCTCTTTAGCAGTTGCTCCATTGTTATTTAAAATGAATTATTGTTCCAAAACTAATAGAAGATGTAAAAATAATCAAACAAAACAAATACTTGACGTAGTCACATTGACAATCATGACAAGAACATATGTACTCTCATAAATCTATAAACAATATTATATTTACCAATTCCAAGAAGTTAAAGTTTAATATCATAGATGACATGTCTAGGTTACTAGACATTGATAAGTGCAATTTAATACTATAATAATATTAATGATAAGTAAATAAACACATTCTGCCATATAAATGTATAAGTAGCATAACTGACGATTCGAAAGTAAGCCTACTCAATAAATAATTTTTGATTTTGACTTGACTCAGTAACAACTCTAGTACTACAATGAATTTCGATTGCAGTTTACGATGTCTGCTCAGAAAAATAGGTGTAGAAATAAACTCCTAGGAAAATACTAGCAGAGCGATAGTAGTCTAAAGAGCGCGAAAACAATTAAAAACTGATAAAACTGTGACAATGGAACGATAACGACGGATATGAATCGCTCATACTACGGGGATGATACGTAGTTGCGACGCGGATGATACGTGGTTGCGACGCGGATGCAACGGTCACTAAACGGGCTTAGCACGGATATGAAACGATGTACACACGTTATAGTGGGCATAGTAGTCCGTGTCATCTCACATTCCGTGTCTGATACGTTCATGCTACGGTCATGGTATGCTACGGTCTAGTGGGCAGAGACCTTTAAACGTCAAACTCTCGACGCAGTGTAGTTCCAGCTCACGCCGCATTCGTCGCCGAGCACTAGTTAGTGTCGTTTAAAGTACATTAGTGAATACCGTTTTTAAGCTCGACGCTGCCGCGGCGCTGACACAGCGCTGATAGCAAGGCGGTTTCCTTGGTGAATAACACTGCTGATGGTAGTGATGGTACGAACGAATAAAGAACCGTTCTTTTTTAAGGAGAAAATACCGGTATATGATCCCTGGCTGGGAGACGTGACAGTCATAGTCCCACCAAGTTTCTGATTTAATCATTTGATTTTGAGCATCTAGCAAACGGGTTACTCACGTAATTTCTCGACATGCTTCAACCCATTTTAGAGGAACAATTCTCTCTCTTCGCGCCCCCGCTAGTGCTGCGGCCAGCACCCGCTCTAGCAGAGCGCAAGCCCGCAGTACACGTCGGGCTGCGGTCGCGGGTATTATGGGATCCTCTAAATGGATCGAAACATGTCGAGCAATTATCGACTTAAATTACGTGAGTAACCCGTTTGCTAAATATTTAAATATGTTTGAGTCTCACGTTAGTTGGGCCAATCAACTTTTCGATCGATATTATTTTGTCCCGTAACGCAGGTGACAATTTCATGAAAGTAACGCTGCAGACAGAAAATATGTCGATCAAAAAGTTGATTGGCCCAGTTATAATTCAGCCTCCGTAGCCTAGTTGGTAGTGACCCTGCCTACGAAGCCGGAGGTTCCGGGTTCGAATCCCGGCGAGGGCATTATTTGTGTATTTATTTATCACAAATATTTGTTCCTTGGTGATGGCTGTGTATGTATTTAAGTATCTATATGTATCTATGTATTATATATATCGTCGCTTGGTACTCACAACACAAGCCTTAATTGTGCTTACAGTGGGACTAGGTCGATTTGTGTAAGATGTCCCAAGATATTTATTTATAATTGTAAAGATTTGACTTTGACTTCATAATTACAAATACAAATATAAATAATTTATTCGTGGCAAATAAAACAAAGCATGACAGGACAAAACAAAACAGTCAAGTTCAGACTCACTTCTTCATTATACCACAGACTTCTTCATTATACCACGAGATGGACTCGCCGCAGCATAATGTCAACCCGAAAGCCAACGCTGATCTTCCGGCGAGCCCATTTTTGTGGCCACGATCGCAGCGTGTGAACACTGAACATGGCCTAACAATTTGCGCCTAATGTAAGACGCCAAGTAGGGCAACACATAGATAAGATGACGTAACAAGGCCATGTGTCACATCGGTCACATAAATTTTTCAATAACAAAAAGTTTTATGTTTACAATTAAATAAAACATGATACATGATTTAAATCGTATTACCGTGTTGATCCACCCGGTGCCCTGCCGGTTGCCGATGTCGCTGCTGTTCACCGACGAGCGCGCGTCGGTGGGAGAGATGGACGTGTATATACTTTGCTGGCTGTTCGGCCCTAGTGTGTCGAAGTCACCTAAGATTTGACATTGACTTCATATTACCGTGTTGATCCACCCGGTGCCCTGCCGGTTGCCGATGTCGCTGCTGTTCACCGACGAGCGCGCGTCGGTGGGAGAGATGGACGTGTATATACTTTGCTGGCTGTTCGGCCCTAGTGTGTCGAAGTCACCTAAAACAATACCACAAATACATTTTAATTAGAAGTCCGTGCTATGGTTATGGTAATAAAATCAACGAATTGTTGAACTATATCCTGGTTACGCCAATCTTCGTTATTTTAATTTTGTGTACCTAAGATAAAAACAATTTGTTCAATTATAAAAACGAATTGATGTTTTCTAATCATGAATTGATTACAGCGCCCTCTATAGCAAATTCAACGCAACGGAGAGTTGTCGAATTTGAGGACGATTGTGGTAGACTCACGTCTTTGAGTGGCTTAAGGTTGTAGTACCTTCGAAACATTAAGTACAGATGTCGCTAATGATTACTTTCACAATACCATTGACTAAATTCGCTGTTATTCACGGAAGGTCGTCTGGTGTAATTGGAAGCACGTTGGACCGGCAATCCAGAGGAAGCAGGTTCGATTCCCGTGACAACCAGAGTCTTCCGCAGTTGATTTTTTCTATGGTAAGCACATCTGTTACCACATTGTGGGACTTTTGTAAGAAATTATGTAAAACTGTTACGGATAAATAGGTTAATAGCTTCAAAGTACTATATTTGAGTTAAAAGTATAAAATTAGATCAAATATCTGTTTTGTGTAGCTTGTAGTTGCTCAGTCGGAAGGGTCCCCACGGAGGACCAGCGCCAGGGTCCTCCAGGGTCCCTCGGCAAGAAGCTGAGTGTGGACCTTTTCAGTAAAGCTTTATGTCATTGTAATTTATTAAGTTTAAATTAAGCGTTATTGAATAAAGTTCTACTATTCTATTCAAATACCTGAATTAAATACATGTTACTAAGGCACTGGTCTCACCGCGAGCTACTAAGCTATGAACTATCGGCTATAAACACGAACAAAAGATACGCATTCCCACGTAAATAAAAGAGACACGGCGATACTCGCCCAGCTATCAGCTACCACCGCCAGGCGAGTATCGCCGTGTCTCTTTTATTTATGTGGGAATGCGTATCTTTTGTTCGTGTTTATAGCCGATAGTTTATAGCTTAGTAGCTGGCGGTGAGACCAGTGCCTAAGTAAAGATAAAAAGAGGAAAGCTTGGAATTGGACTATATTGCGTTCAAACTGGTCTACCAGCAGACCACAGTATCAATCGGTTAGTGCAGTGAAACAAATATGAAATTGATCACGTCTCCAAAGGCACTCTGTATACCAGTGGCGTGCACAGGGTTTTAGGTCAGGGTAGGCAATTTTTTTTTTTACCTGACTAACAAATTATTTTGAACATCACATTGCCAACTCGCGGGTTATGTATGTACAGTTGTACACAGACTTTCACTAAAATTCTATAACATTCGACAAAAACTAAGTCTTATTTATTTTATTTATCTCGACCGTATGTTTCGATTAAGCACCCAATACTTTTCAGATCGCTTGTGTTTTCCAACAGAAATGCAACCAGCCAGCTAAAATGTTCGTACCCATTTCGTAACCTACCTAATATACGCGAAATTGGCGAGTATGTCTACGGATACGGACTAACTAACAACAACTTTTGAAATAATTACAATACAACTGTTGCATACACGTACCTTTACAAACTTCTTTCGTTTTATTTGTTAAAATCTGCTAAATGAACACGTAAACGAGACACAACACAGTCACAGCTACAATCATCATTCACAATTAAAACTCATATCATATAATTCAGTCACGCACGGCCACATCTAACACAATTACAATCGAAAACGTAAGAAAATCGCTCCATATCGAACTATACATAATAACAATAAAAGAGTTTTGATATTTTCACAAATTATCTACTTCTAACCTTCAAAAGTGTATTGCATTGCAAATTTCAACAAAAATGACTGTTTGTATTTGTAAACAAATAAACCGGACATATTGTAACGCCTCTCACTTCAAGTAAAAATCATACAAAAGGAGACCTGTTTAATTTGGCCACGACTTTGCGCGACCAGTAGACCTACCGCGAACGATTGACGTGTTGCTTCTCTGTCGCACTTACGGTCGAATGTACAAGTGCGAGAGCGAGACAAAACTTCATTCGTGGTAGGCCCTCAACGATGGCGACTCCATAAGTTGAGATACCAATATCGGCTCTCTCTCGCACGTATGGCATAGGCGCCGCTTATTTTCGTTCTTGTGTGCGTCATTTTCTATCCATGTGTGAACTGGGCAAAAATATGTATATAGTTCACAGACATGTTTACACAAACGCACGGTGTGAGTATGTGTGTTTTTGCAGGCTGTAATAGCAGTTGCCTTATCCCAGGTGGCGTTCTCCGCGTTCTGGCGGCCGCGCGCGAATTCCGCCTTTTGCGATCGTATGCGAGCCGAGTCGCGCGCAAATTTAAATCGCCGCAAGCTCCGTTAAAACTAAACGGATAAGTGGATTTCTTTCAGAAAACATTACATATTATTTTAATAAAGACTAATAAGTGTATGTATATTCTATTCTGCTAGGGTGGCAGATGGTAGGCAGTGCCTATTTGCCTATATGGAGTGCACGCCACTGCTGTATACTCTCACGCAGGGAATGTTACAGCGACCGATATAATACTCAAGCGAATCTTGCAAGACCTTGACGGCCCTACTAGAAAAAGTTTACACTTAGAGTTTTAGACTCACCAATATCACTACTCTTCAAAATACTTCTTATCAGATTGCATCAACTACCAGAACTTGATCAGCGATCTTTTTTTTTATTGGAGACCAAACAGAGTTAAGTATACATAATTTTGAATAAAACTAAAATTACTTATAGTACTGAACATGCACTTAGCTCCTCAGCAGTTCTCACCGAGAAATACATAGATAGTTAAGTTTACAAATTAAACAGGCTTATGTAACTAACATACACAATATTACCACTTGGCAAGAAACCGAAGAGAAAAAGTAAAAAATTACATGCCTTTACTCCTCTGGGATTATTTGAAAAACCTGCTTTTTGTATTGATTTCTGGTTGTGTTAAAAATATCCTCCCGTAAAGCATTCGAAATTTTACTAGGACACTGGAGGCCTCGGCAGAAATAGTCTAGACAAGAACTGTATACTTCACGGTGCATGCTACAGCGAGCGATATAATACCCAAGCAAATCTTGCAAGACCTTGACGGCTAGAAAAAGTTTACATTTAGACTCACCAATATCACTGCTCTTCAAATACTTCTTATCAGAATGCATCAACTGCCAGAACTTGATCAGCGATATGATATCCTCCCGTAAAGCACTCGACGTCTTGCTAGGACACTGAAGGCCGCGGCAGAAATAGTCTAGACACACGCTGTATACTCTTTCTCGGAGAATGTTGCGGGCGAGGGACCGAGGTAGTATGTCGCCTTGGAGAAGGGATAGGCCGCAGGATAACAGTCTGCAAAGACGTTGTGAGTATGGGTAAAGACATTTATCAGCATGCGAACGCATTTTGTCTAGTAAAATTTTCCGTTTACTATGAAACGTGTAAGCATGCGTACGCGTGCGGAAAGCTGGCGAAACTGACATTTTCTATAGACAAAATGCGTACGCATGCTGATAAATGTGTCTTCACCCTATAGGTACCGACAAAATTTACCAATGGAGTTTTGATGTCAAAAGAAGTAAAATTTATAAACAAAAACATTGTTTTCATTTTGTTTTTTGAAATTTTGAATGGGAAATACTTTTTAAAAAAGTGTTTTTAATTTTTTTTTCGTTAGAGAAAGTGAGAAAAATGTTTAGCGAAAAAAAAAAATTAAAAACACTTTTTTAAAAAGTATTTCCCATTCAAAATATCAAAAAAAATTAACGTCAATCAATGGGTATGTCAAGATGAAAAGTCATAGTGTAAGAATTTTAATCGTGCTGGCTTTTTCAGGGTAATTTATATTGCCAAGTACTCATACAAAAGTAATCGAAAATCAAAAGGACTAATCGGATTACTTTTTCCCCAATTCTGAGGAATGGTAATTGACAACGTTTCGAAATTTTCAATGTCCCTAAATCGAAAACCATTTCGAGATATACGCATGTAGATCACAAAAATATAGTTTTTAATTTTTTTATCGCAATATTTTTGTAAAAATCGTAATTATAGTTTAAAGGGGAAGTGCCGTTACATAGCTGATTCAGTCGAAGTAGTAATAAAAGGGGATTTTCAGACTAAATTTGCAATTTAATTGAAAAATAAAAAACACGTGTATCTTTTAATATTGAGTTCTTTCAAAACAGATAATAAAAACTAGCACTAAAAAGTATGAAAATGTTGTCAATTCCTCATAGCTCAGGGTTTATTGGGTAAGAGCCTTAATCCTTAGGTGCATATGGTATCACACATTTTAATTCTGAAATGACTTATGTAAACAATCGATGCCAATTAGAACTCTGTTGCTCAGTGTGTCAGTCGCAATTGATTACTTATTTCGACATGTGTCATTTCGGTCGTATCATTTATGATACTGTATGCACCTAAGGGTTAAAATTTAAACTAAGAAATGTATAACACTTACTTGAACCTGACACCGACGGCTTCTACGTGTCTGTTTATATTATCCCGCACGTCTCCGACAGCCAAAGGCAGTGACCTGAAAGAAATATGAAAATCGTTGACAACTTTAATTTGTCTGATTGTTATACTTTAAATACAAACGGGCCTTAATAGCGTTAACTTACGTTTAATTATATCCTGACGCTTCGGGCATGACGTTATACCCGTGGTCGCAGGCAGACTTAACGTAAGTTGACGCGATTAAGACCCGTTTGTCTTTAAAATATGAGTGATAATCGTGAAAGTTTAAATCAATATATTGTCTGATTTTGTTAAAGTTATTTATTTTTTTTTTTATTTTCATAGACATTAGCGATGAAAATAACACGAAAGATATTTTTTAAAGCCCCTGTATTTTTCAATAAAATAATGTATCTTTCGTTACAGAGTTTCGATTGCATCTTTCGCATCAACCAGGAAAGAGCAGATGAGTCCCACATCCTACATAAAGACCTTCCAGCGTCCGGTGGGACGATCCTTAAAAACATTCCCTATTCGGCAACAAAGAAAAAGAGTGATGGATGATAGGTTATAAGCTACACGAAGCATGTTGTAGGTATAGGACGTAAGTGGTATTGATAAACAGACATCGGATACCTAGGGGCGAATTCTCTTGACAGCTAGGGACTTCCTATATCGATAAACTCATTTATCGATACTAGTTCTACATACTAGTCGCCCCCAACATTGTATGTATTTTTTGTAACTATGTATTGGTCGGAAGACAAGTATGAAAGTCACACTTAGCATATTTAATCATTTTATATTTTTGAAAGAAAATAAATAATGCGTATTAAAAAAATAGAAAACTTGCTTAGAAAGCAACCTGAAGTTATTTAGCACGGGTTTAATTTTCAACAATAAAAAATGGGACAGTTATGAAGAAATTAACTATGACGCGTAAATTTTTAAAAACGTTTGCAATAAGCATGAGAACATTTAGTTATTTTATTGCGTACTCTTTTAATAAAAAAAACTTTATAAGCAAACCTTTGTGTGATCACTAGTATTTAAAACTAATATCGATAGATGAATCTATCGATATAGGAAGTCCCTAGCTGTCAAGAAGATTTGCCCCAAGGAATCCGATGTCCGCTGATAAAAGTCGGTTTTCTACACTGACCTGTGGAGCATGCTCGCCAACATCTCGACCTTCTCATGGCTGTTGTATTTGGCGGTCTCGGCGAGCTCGCAGAAGTACCGTACCCACACCGCGTGCGGGGCTACGAAGGGCGGTCGAGGTTCCAGCTTGGATCCTGTGTAAAATAATAGATGAGAAAATATAGACGAGGCTCTGCGACCATATATAACATGGACGTCAAAAATGCCCCCAAAAGCAATTGTTCAATTGTGCCAAGATGAGCATAGCGCTTTTCTTGACACCGCGCATATTTCGGCGCAACATCTTTGACAAATGTTTAAAGAATATAGCCAATCAAAACTTTGATGGACCAATCACAACTATTTTTAAATGGCGGTTTAATTTTTTATAGGTTGATATTGACATTCATTACCGTGATGCATTGAAGAGGGAGTGACAGTTGTCAAATAAAATTCAGGACCGTTTTTGAAAGGCAATGTAATATGGCGTGCGGCTTCCATGTTTTATTTGTTCGTAGAAGAGGCTCTATTACACACACACCCCTTACATTATCAGTCCGCTGCTGGACGTAGACCTCTCCTATTAACCATGCGTAAGTTTTGGTAACTACCATCATACGCAGATAGCGGGCTGGTCTCCTCGGTCTGCGAGAACAGCCCCCCCGGTCCACGGTGCACTGCCTGGCCGCGAACAACTAGAGAAGCTGCAGTGACATCCGAGCTGTGGTCAGCCGAGTAGTCGTGGTACCTTCATACGCAGCCAGCGGGCTGGTCTCCTCGGTCTACGGACAGAACAGCCCCTCCGGTCCAAGGAGCACTACCTGGCTGCGAACAACTAGAGAAGCTGCAGTGACAGCCGAGCTGTGGTCAGCCGAATAGTCGTGGTACCTTCATACGCAGCCAGCGGGCTGATCTCCTCGGTCTGCGAGAACAGCCCCTCCGGTCAATGGTGCACTGCCTGGCTGCGAACACCTGGAAAAGCCGCAGTAACGGCCGAGCTGTGGTCAGCCGAGTAGTGGTACCTTCATACGCAGCCAGAGGGCTGGTCTCCTCGGTCTGCGGAGAGAACAGCCCCAACTTCCGGTCCACGGTACACTGCCAGGCCGCGAACACCTCTTGTAGAAGCCGCAGTTCTAATTCCGGTCGTGCCGTGGTCAGCCATTGCCAGCATTCGACGGCTGACGTGACGGCGTCTTCGGTGAATATGTCCACTTGCGACCATGCTGGAATAGGTAAAAACCATTAGAATATATTACATTGAGCAGGCTTTCGGGCTTATACCTTCGAATTTGCAATGATAAGTGTTTAATCAAACAAGTTTCATCAGTAAAAAAGTAGGTAAATTAGAAGGTGCAGGCGTGAAGAGCTCAATTTAACCCGATATAATATCAAAATCGTGACATACAGGTAAGGGAACATACCCATACTACGTGTCCTGTTTAGGGGGGGAGGGGGTCCGTCAAAGTACCACTCTTGGTCACCAGGGGGAAGGGGGGGGTCTGGTATCTTGTCACGTGACTTTTGGAAAATTCGAGCTGATGAAGCTTTATTAACAAAATGAAATTTACAGGCAGAAGCACTCTCCTTTTTAACCGCCCTTGATGCATTAATAAATGTACTAAAATCCATATACAATTTTTAAAACCAAAAGTACAATTCTACAATTTAAATTTACTATTTAACCAACGCCTGCACTCTCGTAGTACGCGTTTTCAAAGACCAAAAAATACTACGTGAAAACTAGGAGGGGGGGGGGGGATACTACGCTTGGTCACCAGGGGGAGGGGGGGGGGGTTCAAAAAACGCTTAAAAAAGGGTCACGTAGTATGGGTATGTTCCCTAAATTCACGAAAGCTGGCACGAAAGGATCGTGTAACCGACAGAGTGGATGTCAAAATGACAGTAGATACAGGTCGGTATAGCACGGCCGCATACACACAATGATAGGTGTTATTCATTCCATTCATTCCATTTGTGCCAGCTTTGGTGAATTTACCTGTACTTGGGTTTACTTTTTAAGCGAAGGCAACCACAAAGCGGCAAGTACTTATGTACGTGGGCCCTTGTCAGATTTAGGTTATCGTCTTTTCGGTGGACATACCTAAAGTTAAAGAATTCCTGTACTAATTTTGGGATAGAACAATTGACGGTACAACTAAGTTCCCCAGTCTATAGCCTTATGCAATCAAATCGTAACATAGATTTATACAAGCTGTTAACTTTTGACCACCGAGTGGACAACTTTTGTTTCTCGGACTGACAATGACCCACGTAGCGGAAACGCGGACACGCGGTGAACCCTTGCCAGCAAGTGAAGCGTAGCCTAGCAGACCTAGCATTTTGGCTAGGATTGTGCAATCATATACGATAAGTCATAAATGTATGAGGATGACAGATTCGTACGAAAAGTCACGTGATTTTGTTAATTATGCCGCATTGTTACAGGCAACCTCTCAATATTTTTGATTTCCACGATACTTAGCCTAGTGTGGGAGTCACAGTCAAATTGTGAATCGACCTTAAAACTTTTCTTTTTTTTCACTGACCCACAGAGTGCAGCAGCGCGCGCGCAGTCCCGTCCTGCGTGGCGTGGTGCCGCGCGTGCACAAGTAGCGCCGTCGCGCGCCAGAGCGCCGCGCGGTGCGCCGTCTCGCTCTCGCTCGTACACGCGTCCTTCAGTGCCGTGTGGAGGCGGGCGTCGACGCGTCAGATGGCATCGTATGCGACTCGAGTAGCGAGCGACTGATAACACGACGCGTCTTGCGTATCGTGAATCAATAGCTACTCACAAGGCGTAGGATACGGGTATGAAACGCAAATCGCTTGAGAGTCGTCTCGTGAGAGGCCGTGTGAAAGCTATCATAGGTCACCTCTAGACGCGAGTAGTAGCCACTAGGCACACAAACTTTGTTAACATGCCGCATTGTTACAGGCAACCTCTCAATGTTATTGATTTTCAATATACAGGATTAGCCTAGTGTGGGAGTCACTGTCAAATTGTGAATCGACCTTAAAACTTTTTCATCACACTTGCTGTCTAAGTGTGCTTACATGCGTAGCGGGAGTAATATAAAAGTGAAATTCCCTAGAGAGTAATAGAAATGTCAGTACATCATTTAATAATATTTTGTTGGCAAGAGTGATGAAAAACTTTGTATGCATCACGGTCGGTAAGCGGAATACTAACTGAAGTCATTAAAAGCCCTCCGCCTACGGCGTCGGGTTTTTAACACTCTCGTCAGTAATTCCGTACTTACCTCGATGCACGATGTACTATTTTTTTTCAATATATTATTTTCACTGACCCACAGAGTGCAGCAGCGCGCGCGCAGTCCCGTCCTGCGTGGCGTGGTGCCGCGCGTGCACAAGTAGCGCCGTCGCGCGCCAGAGCGCCGCGCGGTGCGCCGTCTCGCTCTCGCTCGTACACGCGTCCTTCAGCGCCGTGTGGAGGCGTCGACGCGTCAGATGGTATCGTATGCGACTCGAGTAACTAGCGGCTGATAACACGACGCGTCTTGCGTAAAATCGTGAATCAATAGCTACTCACAAGCGACGCGTAGGATACGGGTATGAAACGCAAATCGCTTGAGAGTCGTCTCGTGAGAGGCCGTGTGAAAGCTATCATAGGTCACCTCTAGACGCGAGTAGTAACCACTAGGCACACACACTTTGTTAAAATGCCGCACTGTTACAGGCACCTCTCAATGTTTTTGATTTCCACGATACTTAGCCTAGTGTGGGAGTCACTGTCAAGTTGTAAATCGACCTTAAAACTTTTCTTTTTTTTCACTGACCCACAGAGTGCAGCAGCGCGCGCGCAGTCCCGTCCTGCGTGGCGTGGTGCCGCGCGTGCACAAGTAGCGCCGTCGCGCGCCAGAGCGCCGCGCGGTGCGCCGTCTCGCTCTCGCTCGTACACGCGTCCTTCAGCGCCGTGTGGAGGCGTCGACGCGTCAGATGGTATCGTATGCGACTCGAGTAGCGAGCGACTGATAACAAACGCGTCTTGCGTATCGTGAATCAATAGCTACTCACAAGCGACCGTAGGATGCGGGTATGAAACGCAAATCGCTTGAGAGTCGTCTCGTGAGAGGCCGTGTGAAAGCTATCATAGGTCACTTCTAGACGCGAGTAGTGCACCCCAAGTAGCCACTAGGCACACACACTTTCTTAACATGCCGCATTGTTACAGGCACCTCTCAATGTTTTTGATTTCCACGATACAGGCTTAGTCTAGTGTGGGAGTCACTGTCAAATTGTGAATCGACCTTAAAACTTTTTCATCACACTTGCTGTCTAGTGCGCCATTGCTTACATGCGTAGCGGGAGTAATAGAAAAGTGAAATTCCTTAGCCTTAACTTAGTCCTTGACGGTCCCCGACCCCGCGGCAGACCAAAGAAGCGATAGCTAGATGTCGTGAAGGCTGACATGAGTATGAATGGGCTTAGTAGAAGATGCCCAGGATCGCGCAAAGTGGAGGAAATGTAGCAGGAAAGCGGACCCTGGCAAAGGCCGGGATAACGCTAGGTAGAAGAAGATGTTTTTTGTTTTTCACTGACCCACAGAGTGCAGCAGCGCGCGCGCAGTCCCGTCCTGCGTGGCGTGGTGCCGCGCGTGCACAAGTAGCGCCGTCGCGCGCCAGAGCGCCGCGCGGTGCGCCGTCTCGCTCTCGCTCGTACACGCGTCCTTCAGCGCCGTGTGGAGACGGGCACCTACGCGCCAGAGCGCAGCTTCGCCGTTGCCTTCGGCTGCCACCGCCCCTGCTACCTTTAAACGGAAAATAAATATATCTCAAACATACAATATAGTATTGTCTTTACTTCCTTAAAATATACTCGGAAGTATCGCATTTAGGGCGCAGTAACTCACTGGGATGGAAATGGAATTTCATAACCCTTTTCAGGCCTAGGCCTGCAATGTAACTTTTTTTTAATTTCGACATTGTCATTATTTTCTTTGTATGTTTGAGAAAAGCACTATACATGCCTCGGCGTGAAAACGGATTCCCGGCCTCGTTACCTATCCGTATAAACCAACTTGGCCGGAAATCCTAATTTTCCCGGCCTCTGATGTGATGTACTATTATAGCACCGCCCACACCTTTTCTGCTTAAATCTAAGGCCTGAGTGGCGAGCAGTGGGGCGTCGAGCGTCCAAGGGATTTCGACAACGTGTACTCAAGCCATTTGTTTAACATGAATGCCCCGCCGCACGCCCCGTTCGAGCGTCTACTCAGGCCTTAGAGCAAGGGTTGACTGGTAAATAATGCCCTTGGCATTAAATCTTTTTTATGCTAAGATTTTCTTTTGTGCAATAAAGTTTAAAACTTGTTACGAAATGACGGCATAAATAAAACCTTTTGTTAACAGTCTGGCAGGGTCGCCATGTGAAGGATTTCTATTTTATTTTAACAAAACGCCTCTGCTGTTCTACAGCGAGGTATGTGGTTGAGCTTTTATAGGGCGGCACGGGAGAAAAAAATCTATGAGATATTCTGTAGCATTGACAATAAACAGCCATGTAAGTGGATACTATTTACCTCATCACCATACTTACTCTTTGACATGTCAGCGAGTACTGCGTCTTAGCTTTTCATATGAATTTCACTTTTGTAATATAGTTCTAAAATATGACAGACCTCGTTATTACAATTCTAGTTGTTTGGCAGGGTCGTCATGTGAAGGGACATTACTTACTTCCCCATCGTAGCGACTTCTCTGCGATACAACAGCGAGCAACGCGGTCGAGTCTTGCGTCACACAAGGAGGCCGCTTCTCTGAAGCAGCTCAGAAAAGCTTCGCTAACGCTCGGTTCCTTCGCATCTAGGTGATCGCCAACCCTAAATACTACTGAGTAAGCTATATGAAGGAATATTACTTACTTCTCCAGCGTAGCGACTCCTTTGCGATACAACAGCCAGTAATGCGGCTGAGTCTTGCGTCACACAAGGAGGCCGCTTCTCTAAAGCGGCTCTGGAAAGAGGCGCGGACGCTCGGTTGAGTCCCGCTGCGCCTAACAGAGCGCCGGTGGCTAGGGCCAGCCCTACGTGATGCCAGAGCGTTGAATTCGGGACCTGAAATAACATTATATTAACACTGTTTCCTTCGGTTCAACCGCTGGCATGAGTCGATACAACCATGCATTACAGGTCGTCAATGTAAAAATAATCATAATTTTAAGATTTTTTGAGGCCCTATTTTGATTTGAAATAATTAAATTGAATTACATGTAATGCACAGATGTACCAAGCTATACACTTCTGACGTCATGTACACGTGACAGGACCGTTCGATAGTGCATCATGTAGTGCACGGACAGTCAAAGAGTTAAGGGCACCATTGCCAAATGAAATATGTGTCAAATAAATATTAGCTGTCCTTTTCGTTTAAATGTCTGGGGAAAAGGATGGTGATAATTTAGTCTGAGCATTATGAAACAGGCCGTAATACAAGAGAGGTAAGTTTAGTTCAGCAGGAAAATAAAGATATTTTACGATCTACAGAACGCGATGTACGAATATGGCTAACTTTGTAACACAATGGAATCAATCGTGATTATTATTTTAAATCGACCCATGAGGCAATAGTAGTTCGCGGGCAAAATAATAGTTAACTGTGACACAAGTCCGATCACCGATCGGTCGAGTAGATGATAGATATTTGATTAGCATCATATCTGCGACCATATATAACATGGACGGACGTCTAACGCCAGTTCAAAAATGCCCCCAAGAACAATTGTTCAATTGTGCCAAGTTGGGCAGGATATGGCGCTTTTCTTAACACCGCGCATATGTCGGCGCGACACCTTTGGCAAATGCACAATGAATTTAGCCAATCAAAACTGTGATGGACCAATCATAACTATTATTAAATGGCGGTTTACGTTTTTATACGTTGATATTGAAATTCATTACCGTGATGCTTTGAAGAGGGGGTGACACATGTCAACTAAAATTCAGGACCGTTTTTAAAAGGCAATTTAGTATGGCGTGCGTCTTCCATGTTTTATTTGTTCGTAGCATCATGTACTAAATAGCGCATAATTATAATAAATCACGTAGTATCGTTTTTACCTGATTAAGATACTCTTGCAAGTGCGAGCGTGTCGACTGAGGTGCCCATTTCATGGCTTCTTGAACAATGCCGTGGCAGCGATCAGCGAAATCTTTCACTATTCCCTAGAAACAAAGTAAGTAAGTAAGTTCTTTATTCGCGTTATACGTGGTATGCAAAAGGTCATATTGTACATTGAAGCCTTTATTATGTTACGTGGTAAACAAATTGGCACGAAAATAAATCTCTGTCGGTAAGACAGTTACTTTGACAGCATACTCGATGACCACTTTAGTGGCTGCTGGCATAGGCATGACAACGCACGACCACATTAGTCGTTCTTGGCGTTCGAAGGGTTAAGTTTAGTATAGACGTTCGTTTGGAGGTGGCAAAACGAACAAACAAAATGTTGAACGTATTGCGAAAACACAAATCAAATTATTTAATAACTAAATATTTTGATTAGTACTTTTTATTTTTCCCCAGTAGTCACACTACTTAATACTATACACCGTGTTTTTATTGATTTCCGTTAAATTGGACAGTTTACTTGGGGCATTAATATAAGTTGCCTGGTATATCGGCTATTGTTAATTTCGTATTTTTTTTTTTGTTTTCATAGATAATAATTGTAATGGCAAGTGTGAGAGAACCTTAAGAATAAAATCTCAGGCGACTGACGGCTGCTGACGGCACATGTCAAAATAAGTAAAATTAGGATGTAATAAACGTTGCAATACACTTGTCCAGTCATTAAACTTATTTTTTTAATAACTCTATAACAGTAAGAGTTAAGACACTAGTTTCATAGAGAAATTGATTAGTTTTGACCTAAATAAGTTTCCGTTAAATTTAACGGAAATCAATAAAAACACGGTGTATAAATTATAAATATTCTATCAATTATAAATATAATATCTTTAGAACCGAAGACCGAGTGGCCGAGGGGTACAGGCATCAGCCACGAAAGCTGAGTACGTGGGTTCGATCCCCACCTCGGACGTCAGGTGATCTTGGTAGTTTTTCTTCGGTATATGACATCTAATATTTATAAACAAAATGTTTTTTAAACATATTGAACTTACCTCTCTACCTTCCAAGGTATCCTGCAGTTGTAGAGTGAAGTCAGTGCCAGGTACTTTCAGTAGTGGCGTCTCTTGGTTAGCATCCAAGTCTAAACTGAAGCTCAGGACTTGAAGAATGTCCAGCATAGACCAGAGAACCTATAAAAAGAATTTTGTTAGCTGTTGTACGATTTCGATTTGTCTTTAGAGTTAGGATATCTTCATTGGGAACAACAGAATTTTTAACAGAACGGACTTCAGAACGAACTACGCTCTGAAGTCCTTCTTCTAGTTATATTTTAGGTGCAAGTCTGCAAACAGCCCAATCGGGCCAAAACCTGAAAATTTCTAAATGGCGGCCATTTTTTCTCGAACCTAAGTTTCAATAGGACTTACCCGGCAATTCCATAATAGATGCGGGAAGCGGTCAACAAGCCCAGCCAGCCATTTGTCAGCCACACGTCGTATCTGCTTGTGTATGTGGTTGAAGTTCACCAGCAGGAACTGAGCGTGCCCTTCGAGCTCACGCTCGCGAGACTCGTCTTTCACTTTCTCTGACATCACGTCAAGGAATTTGAGGAACACCTTGTCGCCAACGCTGTTAGAGTTGATGGTTTAAAATAGTGGAAAATGAACGCAATCGTGATAGTAGGTATCAAAACATGGTTAAAGCAATAGGATATTGATTTAAACTTTCACGATTATCACTCAGGTTTTAACGGGTCTTAATCGTTTAAACTTACGTTTAATTTTATCCTGACTTATCAGTCTGCCTGCGACGACGGGTATAACATCATGCCCGAAATGTCAGGATAAAATTAAACGGAAGTTTACGCGATTAAAACCCGTTTGTCGTTAACATATAATGCAATGGTAATTTGTGTTGTTTTTCTGTTTAATTCACTAGCCTCATGTCTCCTGTTGATTTAAACTCGGGTATGATATGAATTCTGTAACGGTAATGTATGCAGAGATTTAAATTGAAATCAGCACCTATTCCAATGACTATTTTATGCAGCACATTTAAAGTAGATGTATTTAGCATATTTCAAATAAGAGTATTTTTAAGAATATTATAAAAAAAACGCAATATTATAAATATGATCAACATACCTGGCAACACATTGCCACATCATGCTTTTATCCTTTTGCAGCGCCGTGTCGCTCAAATACTCGATGATTGGCTGCAGACTAGGCTCCGGAGAGTTGGTCACCCTACAAGAAATACAGAAGATGTCAAGTACCAGGTGGTAAACAAAGGTTTGATTTTGTTTTATGAAGTTATGGTCAAGCTTCAATCTATCTTATGATAGAAGCAGGCTATATAAGTAAGATGATTTTAGTAGAACAGGGCAGCATTCATATAAATTAATAATACCAACGATAGTTCAGTTATAGCCGTAATGAAAAGATCTGTCAGAAAAACCTTCATGATTTGATATTTTTGCCGTCTGCCCCTAACTTACCTCAACGTTTCTAGCCAGTACACACTCAGGAGATACATGCACGGCGCGAAAGTAAGCTTGCTAACTATCACAGAGATATCTTGCGGGTGATCCAACAAATTCAGTATCTGAGTCTTCAATTCTTGCAGCTCTGTCACCGACACAGAGTCGTTCCTGACAGCAGACGTGTACTGGAGTTCGCGTAGATCGGATCGGAGAGAAGTTTGCGAAACGAGATATGGAGATTTGACAGCTATCTCTTTTACGCCGGCGTACCACTCTTGAGGCCAAAGTCCTGGGGAGATAGTTTTGTTTTATTGGATGTACTTTTAAGACGTTTATCAAGGAGTGTTGAGCGAATCGATAAATTGTGATTATAGTTTTTTTTAAAGAAACGTCAGAGTTTGTCTTTCTGTCTCAATGAACTTTAGTGTAATGGATTCTAAAGTTTATTATCACAGTAATATAAATACAGACGTTTTCGTGGTGATTATGTACGTAATTATTTTAAATTGCCCCCACAATAATGATATTCGTAAATTATGTGTTATTATTATCGATACCAATAGATATTCCCACTTTTTCAAGGTATTTTATAAGAATTTTCACAATTAAAACAGCTTGATTATAGCATGATCCTATGTTACAGTATTATGAATTCCATCGTTATTTTGATTAATCTCTTATCATAACAGAAACTGATACTTTTAATTAAAATAGGACAGTCTCAAATTCAAGGGATTTTCAAAAAGTAAAACCGCAAAACACTAAAGCATACTACAAGTAATTTACAAAACCAATGTACGTAATGAGTTTTTGGAATTTTGTATGTTAATTTGGATGAAATGGGATGGTACAATCACATAAAAAAACTCAGTTATATCACGATGTCTTGATATAACTTTTACCCGCAAAATAGGGTACAAGCTAAGTCTTGTAAACAAAAGTCTAACATTGCACTATGATTGACCTAAGAAGCACACTCTGAAATTATACGCACACTACAAAATATCGCTGTAAATGGTACAATATCAATATTATTTATTAATTTACATCTGAAATGTGATGTCATAGTTATAATTTAGCAGCTAGTGTGCTTTAAATTCACACTCACCCTACTTCAACTCGTTTGAATGTGTGCATACTGTATCGTTAAAACATGATTTATCCTCAAATTTGTACAGTCGCAGTCATAAATATCAGCGCGACCACGGACCTCTAAAATATCCGAAAATACACTCTAACGCCATGACAATAGAGGTATCTACTCAGATATTTGTGAGAACTCTAGCCGCTGCGATATATTTAATTCTTACATGGCGACCCTGCGATGGAGAAAAAAAATATATCACCACTTTCAGATTAGTACTTAATTGCGTGATAACTATCACACCACATTTTCAACTAACCTGCACTTGCAATAAAACAGACTGAATATTATTATCTCACGTGTCAATAAAACATGTGTTAATTTACACTAACAGTCTGTTTTCTTCGCAATTACGTATGTACGATCCACATCGCGAGCGCAAATTACTATAGAAGTATGATACGAGTACCTTGTTATTTTATCTGTGAAATATACTTGTAGATGTACTGAACAATCTTTTCTGTTGGTATTTTCACAGAAACATTCGAATTTAATTTATATTTCTCTCTCGGACGTTACCGTGAAAAACCGAAGGGAAAAGATTGTGTACTACAACTATATCTGTTAGTACACTTAGTACATTTATGTCTTACATAGAAAATGTACAAACGCAAAACACAGTTAACTTACCATAATTCTTATTACAATGCACATTATGTTCACTATCACGTATAATACGTCATACAGCGAACTACAAAATTCGTTAACTTCGGACATTCGTGTCTGTCATACCCATGACGCTTTCGTTGGAGTGACAATAGCGAACGCTCGAAATTTTAGATTTTCGCAGTTTACGGTAGGTCTCCTTTTATCAGAATTTTATGTACCTATAGCAAAGAAAATTTGACGACTCGATCGTATCGTAAGCGATCATTTACAGTTAAAAGTATTATAATAAGTGGATAAAAGGTTCAAATTTGAATATAGCAACACGCGTCTCGCATCTGTGTCTCATAAAATCTGACGTAAGTAGAAATTAAAAACTGGCAACATTATCATGCTGTCCCGTTTTCTTTAGATTAATTTGAAACGGACGAGACTACCGCATTACCAGTTTATAATTTCTTTTTTGCCAGAATATACAGTCTATATCGTCGCTATAATTCCTCAACCTCGGATTTACTTTTATTCGTAATTTTTCAGTAATCAATTTATGGAAATGTCACATTTCCTTCACTCTGAATCCGGGTTTTATTCCGTCAAGTGAGTATTGCACAGTGTTAGGCAGCAAATAGTGAACTGATTACTCCTTCCGATTACTTTTGTATGTGTACTTTGTAATCTACATGACAAAGTACACATACAAATGTGTTAACGCCTGGTAACAGCTGTGCAAAATTAACAATTACGTTCTTCAAATTCAAAATTCGAAACACTGTGACGCGATCTCATTGGCCGAGCTCCCACAGCTTCGCTCCGCTCCGCGTCAGTGGAGCCGCATCCTAACACCGATCACCGATCGCGTTGACCAATCATGATCATGACGACCGTCGGTAGCGAATCGGAACGCTCCGTGAGCGCGACAACAGCGCCTAAGTTGCGCGCCTATTCCACCACATGCAGCAGTGCACCGAGACACCAGATCTCTTCCTTTCTAACCATCGAAGCCTCTGCACGTGTCCTAGACTAATACAGGGTGCCCGCGAGGAAAGGGAAAAAAGTCCACAGCGGATTTCTGACCAAATTTGAAGTTAAAAGTGTTATATGAAGTTTTCTGGACTCAATCTATTTCAAGAGAAAATTTGAATTTTTCTTACAACCGTTTCAGACAGTTACGCTATGATAAACGTATTTTAGGATACGATTTTGTCACCATGTTGTCTTAGTCTTGTCACACTTAATTGACAGAAATCAAATGAACAAAAATATTTTTAATTACCTAGCAAATGTAAAAAAAAAAACTTTAAAGTGCATTTTTTTGCGATAGTTTGATTAATAAAATCCTTTTTTTGTATATTAAGGCATTCAAAACATAAAAAAAAAATTTTTTTGCCGATTTCACTAAAGCTCATTTAACATTTTTAGCTTCTTTTAGTCTCAGGAATATGCTGTTAAAATTTTTCTCTTTCCTCGTGGGCACCTTGTATACAGAAGCAATCATATCACTTTTTGCCCAACTATCGAGGCGACAACTACTATTTGATACGAGTTTGAATAAGTATAGCGGCGACATGCAATAAATCCATTAAAACCAAACACACAACGTTCTAAGAGGTGTACTCACGCTTGCGCATGGCTACGGGCGTCACCGGAGGAGAAGAGAACACGTTTAGACATCTCTAGTAAGTTCAGATATAGGGTTCCACCAGTGTCGCTTACGGTTCCGCGGAAGCCAAACGATTTGTCTTTTAATTGTTTAGATATTGATAGTTCAACTTATCTTGGCTTGCGGCTTGGCCAACAGTATTAACCCTTAATATGGCAATGGTAATATATTTACCATCTCATTATGAAACTTATTCTGTCACTGAATATGTGTCAAAACCAATGAAATTTATGTGTGACTAAGACATAAGATAAGGAAGTATCTACTCTACGAGACAGGGTTATGTTTTCAAAATGACGGGCGTTTGTCCGATCCTTGGTCATGACATTCCCCGTGGATTGTATTGCCACAGGAATAGCAGGATTAAACAGATTAGTCTACAGAAGCCAAAAACCAACCACTAGCCAAAAAATGGAAGCATCATTTAATAAATAAAGCAATATACACGGTGGAATTTAATCGGTGAACAGGAACCCATTTTTCTAATTCAGTAATCGATGGCGGTCACGTTTATGTAGTACTTAAGTGGAACCAAGTTTTTTTTTTAGCATAACAAATTTTTATGTTGAAATTAAACTTTAATTAAAATTTATTGTCACCCTACTAATGGTTTAGTCTGAAAAGTTTAATACCTCTTTTCAAACTATCAGCCATGCATCGCTCTTATTTTACATAGGAATAGAGTCTATCGCAAGAATTAAAGCATGTGAGTGGTTATTGCTCATTTATGTTTTAAGTTTCTATGGCTGATAGTTTGAAAAGAGGTATTAAACTTTAATTTCAATAAATTTTAAATTTCAACATAAAAAAAATTTATGCTAAAAAAAAACTTGGTTCCACTTAAGTACTACATAAACGTGACCGCCATCGATTACTGAATTAGAAAAATGGGTTCCTGTTCACCGATTAAATTCCACCGTGTATTTATCCCCTTATTCATAAACGTCTGCTAACTTAGCAAGCCGCTAAGTATTGTTTGTCCCTTTTGGTCTCATCAATATATTCATAAGGGCGAAAGGGACAAAGTTAGGAGGAGTTAATGAATAAAGGAGTCAGAACCTAAATCGGCTTCTTAGTATTATCAGAAGCGTTAGTTAGCGATAGCGACACGCTGGTGGAACGAATAGAGAATAAGTGTTGATTCGACAGTATTTCAAGTGTTTGCCATCTTTATTAATATGTGATAAGTATGTTACCATAAAATGTTGCTTGTTAGCCGGAACCACACTGAACGAATAGCCTTAGCAGGTAATAAAAAGCCTAAACTGAACGAAGCTGATGCTGAAGTTTACGGAGTCTTTATATCTCTGTTAGCTTAAAACACAACCTTAGGCCGCGGTCGTTTTGACCAGTCGCCCGCCCGCGATCGACAGGGGCCCGTCGCCCGCGACGTCCAAATGGTGTGTTCTGAACTGAATGAATATACAAACGATACTCCTCCTGGAGTATGTGTGGCTGCTCCCGCGTTTCCGCTACTGCAGCTGTGGCCGGGTCGCATCCCACAAGGGTGGGACGGTCGTTGCACCGTCATTTGGGGACGGTGTTGAGAGGCAACAATAGTGTGTTCGAGAATGCTCGTGAGTGGTCGTTTTCGCCCGCCATACGAAGGGACGCCGTCAGGGGCGGGTGAAAACGACCACTCACCAGCATTCTGGAACACACCATTTGGACGCCGCGGGCGGCTGGTCGAAACGACCGCGGCCTTAATAACTACAATGCATATACATCGCACGAATAACTGTGTTAGCGATTATACATGTGCGATTGCTCATCAGGAAACCCACCATTTCCTGATGTCTAACAATGCCGCTTCCTAATGTATGAATATCTGAGTTTATGACTTACGCGACGTAAGATACGCAGGGATCGGATACCGGTGAAAATTTCAATCCGGTTAAACGCAAAACATTATATTTCGGTCTCGTTCGTTGTACCGTTATGTTTTGGCTGGTTTTTAAAGGAACGTTATCATAAAGTTCCAGCCAAATTAAATTTTAATCCAGCCAAGGTTAAGTTGATAACTGGTCACTGTCAGTGTCACTTGTCACGACCAGCTGTCAGTGTCACTTGTAAAATAAACCGGTTTATTTAGGTTACAATAAAGTTCTTAAAACGGTCGCAGCTTCAGAATTTCGGAGTAAAACCGAAATTAACCGGTATTTTTCGAACCGGTTCCGATCCTTGAAGATAATTTCCTTACTTATACACTACCAACAAATTCAAAATCAGGATTTTCTTTCAGTGTGTCAAAAATTTGAAATGCTGTCAAACATTTAGAGCAAATAGTTCAAGAGTTAGAGAATAGTATAGAGAAATATCAAGAGCAATATTTACGTGATTCTGCCGCCGTGAATCCCATGACGACACAGTAGAGCCAGTAGTCGCGGAACAATTTGTGGAGACGTGGTTTCGGGTTCTTTATCGGAGGCAGTCTTTTTACTAATACCTGTGAAAAATACTTCGTATTAATGCAAGTGGGGACTACATTAATTGAAGGGAGTTAAGTTTTTAATAGAACCACAAAATTTCGAAGCCAGAGCCAATACCAAGCGCAAGGTTTCCAGCGCTGCCAGTGTTCGTCATTATAGCGCTGGATGAGAAATAGTCTTCTTGAAAGTATACGGGTCAATCAGTTTTTTATATCTATTGGCGTCTAGTCTGTCATTATAATAAGAGTAGGGTTTAGGGTCCAATGAATGAGACAATTACCAACTTCGTATTTGAGCACTGGTTTGTTCTTCACCAATTCGTGATATTAAAACATCAGTCTTCAAAAAACACAGCGTATATGACAACATCTGCAACTGACCATTTCGATGACAAGAATGCCCCCACCGACCATCAGTTAAGTTACTAATAGTAGAGGCTCCGCGCGGGTGCAGGTGGCGTGACGTCATAGTGACGTGATCGCCTGATCGGTCAGGTCAGGTGCAGCTGTTGTTTTTGTACATTGATTACAATCGGATATTTTTCACATTTTAGTTTCTACATGATGACGCCGCCATCATATCAATCGTCGCCATAATTATGTTCTCCTGGGTCACCCTTAAAATCACAGTTTGATAGAATTAAAATTAACAAAACTTTGGATTTTTCGCAGTTATATGACCTTCCCAAGGTGGGTCAAACCCACTCATGATAGTAGAGCTTGCAGCATACTTTCTTCTAACAAACTATTCAACTGTATTCCCCAGGGTGATATGACAGAATAACAACAAAAAAAAGTGATGGATTCACTGACACGCCAAGATGGCCGCGTGGCCAGAGCCTTACACCAGCGCTAGAGACGAGAAATAGTCTTCCTGAAAGTTTACCACAGACCGCTATAACAGGTATCAGCACGCCCAGGTTGCCTGCGCTGCCCGAGCTCTTGAGCACCGGCGTGGGCGAGCGGTCGGTGGCGCGCTCGCCGCCCAGCCCCAGCTGTATGAACAACTCTAGCAACGTTCGCTGCGACAGTTGACAGTTACTGACCGCTATAACAGGTATCAGCACGCCCAGGTTGCCAGCGCTGCCCGAGCTCTTGAGCACCGGCGCGGGCGAGCGGTCGGTGGCGCGCTCGCCGCCCAGCCCCAGCTGTATGAACAACTCCGCGAACGTTCGCTGCGACAGTTGACAGTTACTGACCGCTATAACAGGTATCAGCACGCCCAGGTTGCCTGCGCTGCCCGAGCTCTTGAGCACCGGCGCGGGCGAGCGGTCGGTGGCGCGCTCGCCGCCCAGCCCCAGCTGTATGAACAACTCCGCGAACGTTCGCTGCGACAGTTTACAGTTACTGACCGCTATAACAGGTATCACTGTATCACTCATATAACACTACTCTACAAAAAAGGAGATCCCTTAAGCCTAGACAATTATAGACCGATTAGCCTACAACAAGTCTATAAGGTATTTGCTAAAGCTTTACTGAATAGAGTCTCAAAAACCTTAGAAAGCTGTCAACCTAGAGAACAAGCTGGGTTTCGGCGAAATTACTCAACCACGGACCATATTTTTACCCTAACACAACTCATTGAAAAATACACAGAGTATGGAAAGACTCTCTATCTAGCGTTCGTTGACTATTCTAAGGCGTTCGACTCTATACTACACGAACCCCTGTGGCGCGCGCTACGCGAGCAAGGAGTGGAGAGTACGTACATAGACATACTCCGCGAAATCTATAGAAACAGTAGAGCTATAGTTAAACTGGAAAAGAAAGGAGAGCCATTCCATATACAAAGAGGAGTTAAACAGAGCGACCCTATATCCCCGAATTTATTTACAGCCTTATTGGAATCCATATTTAGAAAACTGAACTGGAATACTTTGGGACTCAACATAAATGGAGAATACCTCACTAATTTACGCGGTCGGTGGCGCGCTCGCCGCCCAGCCCCAGCTGTATGAACAACTCCGCGAACGTTCGCTGCGACAGTTGACAGTTACTGTCCGCTATAACAGGTATCAGCACGCCCAGGTTGCCCGCGCTGCCAAAGCATTCAGCACAGTGCCAGAGGTCAGAGTCGGAGACGTATTCGTCTAGCGTAGATCCAGCATAAAAGTCTTTCTGAAAGTTTACAAGCAATAGACACTTCTCCTTCTTCTTCTTCCTTCCCGCTGTCCCAGTTTTATCTAGGGTCGCCAGGACGCTCTATCCTGGGTTATCAATGGCAATATGTTCTGCTGCTTCATCTCTCTCTTGATATTGGGCCACCATGTGTCAGGAGGTCTTCCTCTTCCCAGGGGTTTAGTAGGGATATTTAAGGTGGTTCTTACAGAGTAACTATCATCTCGTCTCATTATGTGACCGTACCATCTGAGCCTGCTTTCTTTCAACTATACAAACAATAGACACTGACCGCTATAACAGGTATCAGTACGCCCAGGTTGCCCGCGCTGCGAGCGGTCGGTGGCGCGCTCGCCGCCCAGCCCCAGCTGTATGAACAACCCGAGCAACGTTCGCTGCGACAGTTGACAGTTACTGACCGCTATAACAGGTATCAGCACGCCCAGGTTGCCTGCGCTGCCCGAGCTCTTGAGCACCGGCGCGGGCGAGCGGTCGGTGGCGCGCTCGCCGCCCAGCCCCAGCTGTGTGAACAACTCCGCGAACGTTCGCTGCGACAGTTGACAGTTACTGACCGCTATAACAGGTATCAGCACGCCCAGGTTGGCGCTGCCCGAGCTCTTGAGCACCGGCGCGGGCGAGCGGTCGGTGGCGCGCTCTCCGCCCAGCCCCAGCTGTATGAACAACTCGAGCAACGTTCGCTGCGACAGTTGACAGTCACTGACCGCTATAACAGGTATCAGCACGCCCAGGTTGCCTGCGCTGCCCGAGCTCTTGAGCACCGGCGCGGGCGAGCGATCGGTAGCTCGCTCGCCGCCCAGCCCCAGCTGTATGAACAACTCCGCGAACGTTCGCTGCGACAGTTGACAGTTACTGACCGCTATAACAGGTATCAGCACGCCCAGGTTGCCTGCGCTGCGAGCGGTCGGTGGCGCGCTCGCCGCCCAGCCCCAGCTGTATGAACAACTCCGCGAACGCTCGCTGCGACAGTTGACAGTTACTGACCGCTATAACAGGTATCAGCACGCCCAGATTGCCTGCGCTGCCCGAGCTCTTGAGCACCGGCGCGGGCGAGCGGTCGGTGGCGCGCTCGCCGCCCAGCCCCAGCTGTATGAACAACTCCGCGAACGTTCGCTGCGACAGTTGACAGTTACTGACCGCTATAACAGGTATCAGCACGCCCAGGTTGCCTGCGCTGCCCGAGCTCTTGAGCACCGGCGCGGGCGAGCGGTCGGTGGCGCGCTCGCCGCCCAGCCCCAGCTGAACGAATAACTCGAGAAGGCGGGTCAGCAGTTCGAGCCGTGCGTTCGTGCCGCGAACGTTCGCTGCGATGTTCGCGAGCGCGTTCAACACGGCGCCGGAGACGTGTCTGCGGACAAAAGGTGGCTTGTATTTTTTAACCGACTTCAAAAAAGGAGGAGGTTCTCAATTCGACTGATTTTTTTTTTTTTTTTGTTGTATGTATGTTACCCGATATCTCCGAGAATAGTGAACCGATTTTAAAATTTCTTTTTGTGATCGAACGTGTATTACCCCGAGATGGTCCCATTGGCACCAAGTTGCGGTCTGATGATGGGATCTTGGAGAAATCGAGGGATCTCTTCAATTGTTATAGGTACATGTATGGCGCTTTTGGTAATTTTCATTCATTTACAAGAATTTGCATTTAGAAAGTAGGATTTGAGGAAACCAATGATGGAAACAAATCGGGAATCTTGGAGAAACCGGTTGAAGTCGGTTTTTTTAATTTTTAATTTGGTGATTATTTTTAGGTCAATTTGAATAATCACCCCATTAAACAATTAAAAAAACCGACTTCAACAGATTACTCCAAGGTCCCATCATCATACCCCGATTTGTATTGGTGCCAACGGGACCACCTCGGTTTGTTTTGAAGGCAGTTAATTAGGACGTAGGCATTAGGACACAAGTGCGAAAAACATGAAATTCGACACGAGTTACGAATTTCATGTTTTTGCACGTGTCTCGTACGACGTTTTTTAGTACAGGTGGCCCTCCGAAGTTTTGGACCTGACGTAAAATGACCCACTTCTCGCATTAGAGCCTAAAAAAGGCACTATCTGTACTAAAAAAATATTATCGAAATCGGTTGACGTCGTAAAAAGTTATTCGTCCATTTGTCGTGCACATACTTAATGCAAATTTAAAACATGGTTTTATCATGAATGCCATTGTCAGAACTGGACCAAATTAAAATGGGACCAATAGGTGAGCATCAGCTTTCAAATAAAAAAAGAATCGTCAAAATTTTTGAAAAGTAGTCAAACAATGTTTTTCCTAGGTAACGTAATAACGACATTGGGGAGGGGTATCCCCTACGTGTCCGATAAAAAAATACGATATTAAATTATATAAATTAGGTATTAGATCTCGATATCGATAATTTTATGTTGCGTTGATAACATACAAATCTATAGGTTATCGTTCATTTATACAACGGGTTTATTTGTGGGTTAATTAAGTACCAAAGCGCGGGTTCCAATACGCGCTATAACATTAACGAACTCCGTATCAACACATGCGCACAACCATCATGGATTCCCTAAAGTTAATATACTTTCCGGCAATTGTGGCATTTTCTCAAGTGGCATTTGGCTCAGGTAATAACTACTGCATGTTTAGAGATTACATATTTACTAGTAAAGTATAACAGATGAAGTGAATTTTAGCATTTTGGATACAGAAAGTGGCAATTAGCTGCTTGAAGTGTTTTATTTTTTATAATAAGAAACCATACCCAACTCTTCCCACGGGCGTCGTAAAAGCCGACCAAGGGATTGTAGTGTCACTGACCATTATTTGATAGAAGCTTGATGATGGGTAGCAGCGTCATCTAAGTGGGCACATTACTGCGATCGCCAATCCGCTTGCCTAACGTGGCGATTACGGCATTTACCTCCTAATGTGTCTACACGCATAGTTAATAAGAGAGGCCTACGTCCAGCAGTGGACTGAGAAACCATACGTTAAAAACGAATTAAGAATTATATTGTTAATTATTTTTTATCAATATAAGTGTTAGTTTTTAGTAAAACATCCCACTTTGTCACTTACCATAAAGACGAGATTTCCTTGTACCTTCATATGAATAAATTGACAAAGCGGCTTTATGGCAAACGACCAAGTGGGACGTTTTACTAAACTCACTCACTGTGTAAATGGATCACGGTACAAAATCGAAAAGCTACAAAAAGCTACTCTGATATCAGGGGAATGAGAAGAAGTGTAATTGTTTCGTATTCAATATATCATTGAATTTGTATACAGTTATTGTAACTTTCAGTGCATGCAAGAGACAACTGTACAAGAAATCTCGAGATCATCGGCGGCCACACGGTGTCAGTACAAGATGCACCGTACATAGCCGCCTTATACTTCAAACCTCTAAATAGCGAATACCAAGTGTTCTGCGGTGCGTCCATCATACACGAGCGGTTTGTGTTGACCGCTGCTCATTGCCCTTACGTCATCGATGTATTTCCGTAAGCAAAATGTTGTTTCCATTTCCCTGTAGTTGTTGTGCGTGGCAATACCTTTGAACTACTAGGATTAGCAGCATATCCTAATCTGAATTCGAATAAGACTTTGGCTCATACCTTATGGCGAGAATACATTTATTGGTATTAATCATACAATACACCGTCAATAACATTGTAAACATACATCAAATCATTTCATTACAATAATATACAATTCCATAAATAAATAAAGTAACAAAATAAATATTTATTATTTGTAATAATTATTTTTCATCTAGAAATTCATTAACAGCGTAATAGGTCTTTGAGATACAATACATTCTGAGGCATTTCAGAAAACGTCGCTCTGTTTCATTGGTTCTGATTGGCTCAGGTATTTTATTATATATTATTACCTCCTGTATCTACTTAAAACCTCCTTACAGCCTATAACCACCAAAACACAATTGTCATACTAAAAAAATAACAAAATATTACACAACCCTACACAGAGCATTGCCCGAAATGCACTTTTTCTGCCCTCCGGTCGGCAAACAGCACTTTGCCGGCCGCTGCGCTAAACTAAGTTGCCGCCTGCCGGCTCAGTTGAGCAGAAAAATAGTAAACACACCTCGGCCGTTAAATGCGAAAGCCTCGGATCACATGTTTGTCGGCCTCGGCCTACAATTACACGTCATCCGAGACATTTCGAACTTAAACGGCCTTGGCATGTAACCTACTAATCAAGTAATCAAATTTTTACCTATAGCAGGGTAAAAATTTGAGTACTTCAGGTAGTAAGGTAAGTAAAATAGGTTAACTACATTGTGGGCCGAATTGTCCAAAAAGTAATTCGGTTACTCCTTTCGATTGCATTCATAAGTGGATTTTGGAATATTGATTACAAGTTCCACATACAAAACTAGTAAAAAAGTAAGTGACAGTAGTAATGTGATTATTTTTTAGGCACTCATGTGTTATACATATAACGTCATAGCTTTGTCTGCCAAAAAACAGTTCGTGATTGGGCAGAAAATTCTAATTTAGATTTCTGAATAAATATTTTTTTCTTTTCATACCTAATTATTATATTTATTATACATTGTTAACATTGTAGACAAGACAACGCAACGAAAAGAGTCCTCGTCGGCTCCGACCGCATCAACACCGGGGGTGTTTTCATCGACGTGGAGAAAACGATCAGCCACGCAAACTTCAGTTTACGAGGAGTAATGAACGACATTTGCCTGATGAAGCTTAAAGACCCTGTACCGTTTGGTTGTAAAGTGGTGAAGGCCGAGCTTCCTGATGAGAAATTCGAGTTGCATGAAGGCACGCTGGTTAATGTTACAGGATGGGGTGATATTGGGGTAAGAATTGAGCCACAGGTTTCGCCGAGTAGTGATTGAAATTTGTCTGATGAAACTGAAAGAGCCTATAACGTTTGGTTGTAATTGTAAGCTGGTTAAGGCCGAGATTCTTAGCGAGAAATTCAAGTTGCATGAAGGCACACTGGCTAATTTTACGGGATGGGGTGATATTGGGGTAACAATTGAGCCACAGATTTCGATGAGTAGTGAATGACATTTGTTTGATGAAGCTAAAAGAGTCTGTACCGTTTGTTTGTAAGCTGGTTAAGGCCGAGCTTCCTGATGAGATGTTCGAGTTGTATGAAGGCACACTGATTCATTTTACGGGATGGTGTAATATTGGGGTAAGAATTGAACCACAGATTTTGCTGAGTAGTGAATGACATTTGTCTGATGAAACTGAAAGAGCCTATAACATTTGGTTGTAAGCTGGTTAAGGCCGAGCTTCGTAGCGAGAAGTTCAAGTTGCATGAAGGCACACTGATTCATTTTACGGGATGGGGTGATATTGGGGTAAGAATTGAGCCACAGATTTCGCTGAGTAGTGAATGACATTTGTCTGATGAAGCTGAAAGAGCCTATAACGTTTGGATGTAATTGTAAGCTGGTTAAGGCCGAGCTTCCTAGCGAGAAGTTCAAGTTGCATGAAGGCATACTGGTTAATGTTACGGAATGGGGTGATATTGGGGTAAGTAAGGATTTAACCACCGCTTTCACTGAGTAGTCAACGACATGTGTTTGATGAAGCTAAAGGAGCCACTAAATTTTGGATGTAAGGGAGCGACGTCTGAGCTGCCGGGTGAGGACTTTAAGTTGGATTGGTTAATGATACGGGATGGGATGACATTGGGGCTACGAACAAAAAAAAATGGAAGCCGCACGCCATACTAAATTGCCTTTCAAAAACGGTCCTGAATTTTAGTTGACAAGTGTCGCTCCCTGCATCACGGTAATGAATTTCAATTTCAACCTATAAGAACTTAAACCGCCATTAAAAATAGTTGTGGTTGGTCCATCAAAGTTTTGACTGGCTATATTCTATAAACGCGATGTTAAGAAAAGCGCTATGTGCTGCCCATGACCTGCCCCTCTTGGCACAATTGAACAATTGTTTATGGGGGCATTTTTGAGCTGGCGTAAAACGTCCATGTGGCATTGGGGTAAATTAGGATTGAACCACAAGTCAAACGGTTTTAAGGTTTTCTCACACAGAATGGGATTCCTCATAAAATGTGTCAGTGCACATGGAAAGGTTGTCAAGGAGCTTGTCACTACTCTTAAAATAGACCTTACGTCTTCTTCGATAAAGTCCATTTTAAACACCGTGACAAAGTACCTTTCCCTGTGCACTAACACAAATAATACATTTTCGTGAGTTATGTAAATCTTCTGTTGGATACGAGGTGGCAAAGGTAGTACAACCGGTATTTTGATGTAAAAATTAATGTATTTATCTTTAACACAGAAACGGGAAGGCATGGAGAACGATCTTCGACAAACAACAGTACCGATAGTAACAAACGAGTGCTGCCGGAAAGTCTACCCAGAGCTTACTGACAAGCAAGTTTGCGCCGGATCAAAAGGGCACGATGCCTGTCAGGTAATTCCTAGCCACTACAGCTATGTCATATTACGTGGATGCGGTGGATGCGTTTCGTATTCACCAATGTCGTTTACAACTTTGCAGCAAGAATGTACTATACCGCGAAAACGCGATTTGTGAATATCAAATACATTCATATAAGAATACTCAGGTGGAAAACCATACTGTGTAGAGTCTGGGTATTTCTCATTTAGATTTGTGTGTTGTCTACCAACCATTACGATGAACTTTCAGTATGGGACCAACATCGAATGTGTACATAGAACATTGACTTTTCCATACTACCTCACTTTGTATGAGGGGTTCAATTTTTTTAAATATATTTCTATGTCGGTACCATACAGAAAGTTCATCGTAATGGTTGACAGACTCGGTCGGTGGTACGTCGTCCCTTTCCACCCTGTTACGAAAGCTTGACGCAGTGGCTACTTCACAAAATATCAAAATATTGGACTTTCTGGAAACCCTTAACGTTCGAACATGATCGTGACACATCTGTCAACGTGTCTGGACACGATGGGTTATTGATTCAATTATACACTACTGCAATCGCCAATCCGACTGCCCAGCGTAGCGATTACGGGTATTTACCTCCTAATGCGTCTCCTCGCCTAGATAATAGGAGAGGCCTACGTCCAGAAATAATGATGACCATTTTGTGTCAGTTCACATGGAAAGGTACCTTGTCACATCTCTTAAAATAGACCTTATGTGAGAATGTGTACAATGTACAGTCGACGTCAAAGATATTATTACGGTTTAAGCGCCAAAAATATATTTACACGACTTTATTGCCTTGACATTAAGGTCGTGTAAATATACACGGTGCTCGCGAGCATTGCGAAAGATTTTAACTATGCATTCTAGACATCAAAATAAACAAAAAATATTAGGAAACCTAATGTCAAATTCCACAAAAAAAAATCTTTTTTTTTTTACTTTTATTTTTTTCTTTTATTGGAAATGTCAAATGTTTTTAATATTTCCAATACTTTTTATCATAACAACAATTTGTTAAAATTAAATTTTAAAATGATTTTTTTTTTGGAACAGGTTTTTTCGTCAAGTCTATTCTTATTTTTTGATTGTCAGGCAAAAGGTGTGGTAATATTAGAGCACGTTGTGGTAGTATTGTAATCAAAAAGAAGTTTTATGACGAGTTACGTCGATAAAAAATTTCGAAAAAAGGTTAATTATCTCTGGAACCAAGCGGAATCCAGGAAATTTTATATAACATTAAATACTCTAAATATGCCCAGGAATTCAGCATTAAAATCTTTCGGAATGCTCACGAGCACCGTGTATTTTTGGCACCTAAACAGTAATCTTAATCATAATCTTTGACGTCGACTGTACCTTTCCATATGCACACATTTTCATCATATTGTAATAAGAATGCGACACCGAATATGTCATTAAACGGCTCACTACTATTGTAATGGTTTCGAATAAGCATCATTTGGAACGTTCCCCATTTAAAATATTTAAGAAATTTCCATGGGAATGTCCGTGGGAAAAATCTACAAGTGTATAAATAAATAATTAAAATAAATATGTTGGGATATCTTACACAAATCGACCGAGTCCCACGGTAAGCTCAATTAAATCAAATCTATGTAAATCAATATTCTGTAGCATCGCCAGCACAATTAACGGTCCGTTAGTGGAGCCTATTTCAAAGACATAGGGTTCACTGACGGTCAGCTGAGGGTGTTGTTGTTTATTTGTTTACGTTGCGTTTAGTAGTTTAGTTTAATATGCAGGTAGATGAGGGTATAGGTACTCATCACACACTATTTTTGTTAATTCGCCAACAAACTGTCCACAGTTTGGCGAAAGAAATTGTGTACCCTACCACCTAAGTTTTCTTTTGTGGTAAATAAATTAAAAAAAAAAAAGGCTTGTGAGGTGGGTTTGGTTCCCACGACGATATACATAATAGATACTTAAATACATACACGACCAACAAAACAAATATTTGTGATAAGTAAATACACAAATAATGCCCCCGCCGGGAGTCGAACCCGGAACCTCCACCTTCGTAGGCAGGCTCACTACCAACTAAGCTATTTAATTCCACAGGGCGACAGCGGGGGTCCTCTGACATACAACGGGGTGCAAGTCGGTGTGGTCTCCTACGGGGAGCGTTGCGGAGTCTATCCTGGGGTGTACACAAGAGTGTCTCAGTACTTGGACTGGATACATACTACCATTGAAGAGAACTTGTGATTGTAATCTGTTGTATTAAATATGTGTGGACGTTATGTTTGTTTTAATGTGTGTAAAATTATTCTATAGTATTTATTTATTAATTTTTTGGTGAACCCCGCTGCCAACCATATAGATCTAAGCTTTAAGGCAATAAGTACTCGTAGTAGACAATACTAAGAGACAATATCAAGAAGATATCAGGGCCCCGTTTCTCGAATGATACAAGACTAATTATTAGTTTGTTATCATTGTAATCAATACTATTTGACAGTCGAGAGACTAATATTATTAGTCTAATATTGTTCGAGAAACGGGCACCAGTTGATGATAATAGAACATTCTACGACTTTAATGTGGAAGGTGGGAGTATCGTAATGAACACGGATGTTTGTGTATATTTCTGTAATATTTTATAATATACTCATGTATTTTTAAATACATATTCATCTTTACATTATTTCGTGTTTTTCCTTTTAAACTTGGTTGAATAGTAAAGAACAATCACATAACATTTTTTCGTCAGTGACATTTGCCAAAACGAAACCCAGCAAATTCAACGAAATTACCATTCGTATAAATATATATGCAATTTTACTATACACGGTGCTCGTGAGCATTCCGAAAGATTTTTATGATGAATTCCTGAGCATATTTAGAGTATTTAATGTCGTATAAAATTTCCTGGATTCGGCTTGGTTCCAGAGATAATTAACTTTTTTTCGAAATAAGTTTTTCGACGTAACTCGTCATAAAACTTCTTTTTGATTACAATGCTACCACAATGTGTTCTAATATTACCACACCTTTTGCCTGACAATCAAAAAATAAGAATAGACTTGACGAAAAACCCTGTCCCTAAAAAAATCATTAAAAAAATTAATTTTAACAAATTGTTGTTATGATAAAAAGTATTGGAAATATTAAAAAGTATTAAAAAAGTTAAAAAAAACGAATTTTTTTTTGTGGAATTTTACATTAGGTCTCAATATTTTTTGTTTATTTTGATGTCTAGAATGCATACTTAAAATCTTTCGGAATGCTCGCGAGCACCGTGTATATACTCGTACCATAGGTATACATAACAAGTACACACTCTCAGTAAATTGGTAATGATCAGTTGCAGCAATGATTAGTCGTCACTATGTATGCCTGATTATTTAAATTGATAAATAGTGGAGGTTTGGTTGTATTTAGGAGAACAAAGATCAGTGGAGTCGTTATCATAAACACTTTTTTGATTCATTTAATTCATGAATTAGGTACTTATGTCAATACGTACAGTCAAAGACAAAATAAGGTATATAAAAATGTTCAAAAATATGTACCATTGCACTCTAATTCTGAGTAATAAGAACGCCGTAAAATATTTTTTCTCAAACATGCAATGAAATGTAGTAGTTACGTGCCTAAAAAGTGGCCGGGAAGTACCTCGTTGCAAGTACCTCTTTTTTTAATTTTCACTTAACATAGGGTTGTGACCTAGCATCTTGGCTTTTAGCCAATAATTATCTGTAAGTAATATTAGTATAAAAATAATGATTGGCAAATTTTTGCAGTTATAATTAGGTATTTAAATTATATTATTTAAAATAAATGT